>CABEEJ010001137.1:0-27390 GCA_901482245.1 Timema douglasi | reverse complement strand
TCATATTCTGAAAATTGAAAAATGACACCTGGACACGGGAATCGAACCCGGGACCTTCGGCTTAGTACGCCAATGCTCTTACCACTGAGCTATCCAGGATTCGTCCCGTGCCCATGGTCATTCTTCACTCATAGTTTAAGGCAGAGTCTAAGATGGACGTGCGGAAGTCGTCAGCTTATAAACATGTGATTATATAAGATCACAGCCATCAGACAACGCAGCCATTAGCGACTCGGTAGTTGGCATTTTTGCAGCCATTCGACAATTATATATATAATTGTACAGAGTTTGCATATATTAATGAAACAAATAGCCGAAACTATTGTTAATGCATTTGATCTTTTATATACAATACTCTTTAAAAATAATACTATTTCTAATTTGGTTTGTACTACCTAGTGTTGAAATATATCATCAATATTTTCCCATTATTTAAGATTAGAAATAATTTACTATTCTAATTAAGACTGCACTCACTACTAAACCTATAAAACTACTCTGACTTTACTTAGCAGAAAGACATGCCAGTACTAGACCAAAAATAATTTAACAATTTAATTTGCTATTTACAAAAGCATAATACAAGAACATAGCCAGTTTATAAGAAATCATTAGTTCAGTCGCATTATTGTTTAGAAACTACCCCTTTTGTTCAAGTATTTACAAAAAATTTGACATAAAATATGGTTTTTCTATTGCTATTAAATAACAGTAAACACAAGATAATAAATATATAAAACTTTAAAAGTAGATGTTACTATCTATAAAATAATTAGCTATATACATGTATATTCCATGCTTTATTAAACATCATATTAAAAAAAACAAGCAATTAATTACTGAATGAATTGGAAATAAATGCTAAAAAACAAATGATCATATCAGAAGAAAAAGTAATACTTTATTAGTTACAAAATCAATAAACTGATAAGCCATTTTATTAACATATCATGACACACACAGAAATAAAGACAGGAGTGGACTGGGCCGCTGGGTCACCGGAAAATATCCCAAAGGGACGGTTTGATTTGGGCTGCCATAACTAGGTACTTTAAGCTAAAATAAATATATTCATCCAATTCTAGATTTTTTTGTTATTAGATTTTAATCAAAAGTTCCAGTGAGTAAGTTTGAGGTGCCCAGACCAGATTGCATTGTTTGTGAACATATAAGATGGTGTTAAATTTAAAACCATCCTGTTTGTTGCTTCTTGGTGTTGTTATGAGCAAAAGTAAAATAATGTATTTAGTGAACTACACAAGTAGCAAGTAGAGGAACATTTAAATGCTTTTTGCTTTTTGATCATCGATAATGTAGCTGAAACATCCTGGGGATAAGATTTATTACTAATAATAGTAATAATATTAACTCTTCATAATACCACTTCAGTTTACACTGGAGCAAAGCTTCCGTGGTAGATATTAATAATATAGGCTAAGGGCCATCAAATTTGTAGTCCCGGGCTGCTAGGAATCTTTCAGTCCCACCCCTGACTAAAGGAATGAAGCTAAACTAAAATCTAGAATGGCCAATCAATGAAAACTAAAGAGTATGTAATGAATGTATTGGTCAAGATCTTTGTAACTCTCGACAGTAGGAACATATTCGTATCAGTTTGTTCATGTTTATATTTATTTGGCAAAATGATTCTCCAAAAAATAATTCTGAACATAATTAAAACTACAATCAATCAATCAAATTATCTATGATAATAGGTTATATGACATAACCTTGTGTAGAATAGCTCACTTATTTACTTTTAAACAACATTTGTTTGACTCAAGTGTTACATTAATTAATATTAATAATTAAAAAAATTCTGTTATGTAACACTTATTTTCCAATTCCTTATACAAACACAGATAATAGTCTATGTCTGTTAGCAATGAAAATAGAAGCGATAAATATGTATTTACAAAGTCAGAAATCTAAAAGTAATAAGAGTGATGGTTTAAAAATTATCAGTAACTGGGAGTATTCTTAAATATTTTAAATTTGGTTTACTGGTCGTTGCAATACACTAGGATGTTTTTTTGCCAATAGTAGTAAAAACCAAAGATGCAGATTCTCCCTCTCCTACAGCCTGTAGAGAAACCACCATTGTGATGGTAAATGCTAAATAACATTACAAATGAGAGAGTAAACACAAGCAACAGGCAGTTTTGTTAATTACATTGATCACTAAGCACATCAAGAGTATTCATTTATAAAGATAATTAGTAAAAAAAATGTAGTTTTTGACTTGTAAGAAATGATTTCTAGTGAAAAATCTATTTTATTTGGTAAACAATTACTTGTTCAGTAATCGTAGAGGATCTTTTTACTCAATAATGAAAATAGTAATGAGATACATAGATTTTAAAAATATCTATGATTCAGTTAAAAGAAATAAATTACATGAACTTTTAGTTATGTCTGGGATATATAAAGTGCTTATCAAGCTAAGGGAGGTATGTTTGACAGATACACATGGCAGGGAACGAGTTGGATGTCACTGTTCATATACCTATGAAATACATGATGGGATGAAACAATCTAACCCTAGAGTTTGCTATTAGGGTAATGCAAGAAAGTAGGGAGTGGTTAACACTTAAAGGCAGGGCCGTATTTTAGGTAAGTGCAACATGTGCAGCTGCACAGGGCGGCAAAATAATATTGAAATGAGAAAACTATAGAAAACTTGAATGTAGCTATAAATCAAATTTGTAGCATTTAGCGTGATAGGCTAAATAAAAAGAGAGTTAACTGTTAGCCATACTTCTTCATTCGTTAGAATAGAATTTAGAACTATCCTTTCGCATTTACAAGAGATCACAGCACCTGCAAATCTACTCATGCGCTGCATATGTTTAGTTCTCAACTTCTTGTACTTCCACCTTTTTCATCAATTAAGTGTATTTTTTCTCCAATAAACTAAACAAATAGAGAATGAAATGTTGAAGTGTATTATAATTTAAATTGTTCTTTAGTAAAATATAATTAATTTACTCACTTTTGTCAAAGTTTGCTGTGACCCTCAGTTTAAAAACCTGTGTTTTAGTGCATCTGTTATTTATAAAAAAATGGAGAGATCTTTATTCAATATTAGCTAATATCTCAAGAGAGATCTTGAAAATGGGGTGGAAGTCACACAGTAATTTTAAATTACAATAAAGATTAAATGTCCAAGCTGCAAGTTGTTTTGAATCTTTTGTCTCAGTAAATTTGGCCTCCTTCTACAACTTTCATATATCATAATTTTATGTTTACTTTTCCAAACTACTGAACAATTGAATCATTTAGCTATACCTGAGAATGGTTTAATAATATAAAGTGATGAAATGAAAAGCTTCCCTCCAACTCGAATGCAAAGGATGATTCAGGACTATTCATCTTATTTTCAAGGTAGAATGGAAGGTGGTGCAATTTTTGCAGTTTTTATCAAAATAAAACATTAAAAAATCCTGCAAACTAAATAAGTGTAGTTTAATTTTCAACAAATAGTAAATATCAGCCGTTAAAAATATTTTTTATGTACATTGCAAAATTTAACAAGAACTTTTTCCTTCATTTAAAAAGTCTATCATAAAAGTCCCCTATGCTTATGACAGATATTCAACAACTGTTGTGTAGAACATTAAACTTTTATGTTTTTACTGGGGTAATATTTTAATTTTGTAGGTTTTTAAATTTTAAAAACTGCAAAAATAGAGACCTTAACTTGCACTCCCCTCTATTCCAACTTAATGTGATTTTTTTTAACATTCAGAATAAAAATACAATTTGAAGCATACCATAAAAACACTTTTACTTTGCTATTTAAACAGATAAATTATTTAAAAGCATTTAATCCACACAACTTTACAAAATTTAAAAAACGAAAGGAAAAAAATTATTGTTAGTTACAAACATAAAAATGATCAATCCAAAGTTGTGACCCAACAAAAGAACTCTACTACTTTAGCTTGTAAGTTGCAGGAAACACCAAAACGTCCGGTAGAGGAATTCTAGAAGGAGACAAGCAACTAAATACACCAACACAACAAACAAACTCAGATAATGTAATATCACAACTTACTTTTTCCAGTGCGGGATGCTGTGTACCACCGCAAATGTTTACATAAAAAAAATTGGAAAGAAGGAACAAAATGCGGTTAGTTCAAAAAATAACATTATTGTGTAAGTGATTAGTAAAAACTTCACCATTATTAATTAGAGCATAAACATTATTACTTGGATGATTAGTTGAATATTATTACTTTTTTAGTGTGTAATGGAGGAATAAAAATAAACAAATGCTGTAAAAAAGAGAATGAAAAGTAAAATACTTGTTTAAATGCCAAAATTTTTAGAAAAATATGGATATTTGTTAGCACCAGGTTTTACATCTTGTTCGGGGTGTATGCATTTGTACTAATTATGCCAGCTGGTTAAGCATGAAGAATTTAGAGAGTGGAAAACCACCCTCAGTACACCCACAAAGATTTGAACCCTAATCTCACTATCATCTGCAGTCCAGTCTATTGTGAGTGTGATGGCTAGGGGGTGGTATAGATAAGGGCTGTAAAGACTTTTATCAATAGTTATTATAATATTATGGATCTATATTTTTGGCCCTTACAATTTTATCTGCTTATTTGCTTTAGTCATTATAGACATATTGTTAATATTTTGATCATTATTGAAGTTTAATGACACAGCTATGTTGGTGAGATGTATCTCTCAGTTTAATGGGCCAAATCATTCAATATTTTGTATGTTGAAGGTCACTAAAATATAACATATAAATTTTATATACATAGTATTTTAAAATTTGCTAAAAATAATAATTTCTGCTCTATTACTTCTCATAATTTTTATGGAACTTTTTAGTTGTGAATCAATGCACATATGGTTATATATGTCTTTAGGCAAGTTTTCGCGATTGACTTGATTACGTCCTGGTATCGAGTGTTATCGACCAAATGGTTCTGACCAAGTTGAAGTGCGAAAACAATTTTGAGATGCTTTTCTTAAACAAAAATGGCAGTTAGGGGAGAGTGGTTCTAACAGCTGCTAGGTGAGTTTATGTAATACTACGACATAATATACTGCAAATCGACGGAAAATAAGCTATTTAATCTCATTCTTAGTTAGAATGTTGCTTCTTTTGACTAGTCTTAATAATTATACAACATATAAAGCAACATATCTTTCCAAAAAGAGCCTTAAGAAAACAAAGTATGTATGTAATATTAAATAGGTCTAGATGATATACTACTCTCTCTCTCTTTTATCCAAAACTAAACGGTTTTTAAGTGCTTCTTACTGCCATGTATTTCTAGCTAGTAATTGGTGTCCATTTTAATTTACAAAAACTTAAAATCCATTGACTACAAAGTTATACTTGTTTAAATCTAACATAATAAGTGATGCCGTTGGAATTGGCGCACAAATTCTCGGTTGTTTGGTTGTAACCATATTGTTTAGTCTGGTCAAAGAAAGCATTACCAAAACTGAGCTCTGGTATTGTCTCAATCATAAACATTTCATTAACATCAATACCAGGTCAAAGCGGAAACACGCATTTTATCATGCATTGAAAAATTAAGTCAACCATTCTAATACATATGGCAGCCCAGTTTGAAGCCATTATTTAGGAGGTACAAATACAATAATAGTTAGCTCAGTGGTTTGGCTCGACATAAATGTTACTGTTCAGTCTCTTTTATGCCATAATTTATATAAATGAGTCACTATAAATTATGATTGTATAACTTTAATTAGTGATGTAGTCTATAATCAACAAAGTAGAACTAGGAAGACATTAGTATGGATAGGTTTAATACATGATTACATAAATAAAACATAATATTCAATGACACAAAACCACACGTTTCTTTAAATAGAAACAAATACTTGCACACTTATTCATATATAAAATATATGTTCACGATACAAAAGTATAAATATATTATATACTTTAGATACAATTAGACACCAAATAAATAAACCATATTAATCTTTCAGAATATTATATTTTATTCCAGACATAAAACACATAATGGCAGTCTACCACCACAGGATAGTATTTAAAAACATCTCAACAATGTGACGGAAGGAAAGTCTAGTTATTTTACTGAATAAACCTCAACACTCTGACTATGTTAGTCAAGCAAGCCCTGCAAGTGTTATATGATTAGCATATCCAAACAAGTTCAATATCCATAACTGAGCTCAAGTAGTGTTTTAATAATTAAGTTTGCTTGGAAAAAATATTAGAAACTAAGTTATGTGATCATTGTACATTTAGTATTCTAATACAATATTACACTAAAAAACTATAAAACCAATACAACAGTTTAGAAAAGAAAATTGGCATTACTATAAATTTTTAATATTCTATATACATTTATATTATTTATGGCATATGCTCAAAGAGAAACTTAACAACACTATTTGAGGAAAAATAAATAAATAATGACACTTTTAACATAAATTTCACATATTAAGAGAGTGCAACCCATGACCATCAACTCTGTGATAGTCAACTAGAAACCGTACGTTTACACGAACACTATTGTACCTGGTTCTAATCAAACATTAATAGAGATAAAGAGTTAATAAAAGTTTCTTATACAGATATTATTAAATTATATTTGGATAAAAACTGCATTGAAAAGGCCGTTTTTTTGACTATTTTAGAATAATTTCACAGCCAAGCATTGTGTACAAATCTTCATTCTGCCTTAATAGAGACATGCTGTAGTTATTAACAAGAAACTTTGTTGAGTAATCATCAAATACGAATGCACTGCACACATTTCTGGCCTATCGTAATTCTTTTCTCTTCCCTTTTACTCCCATACCTTATACAAGCCGGGAGATGAGTTGGGCCTGCTATGATGCATACTCTTAAATTCTTAGTTCCATTGATAACAATTGCATTAGTGGAGCATTAATGTAACCAGAGGCCACCATTGTGGATTCAAACACTACCTAATTCATGTTTAAGTGCTGTGCTACTCACAACATACATGTGTGCGTGTGATTAATATGTTACCAGTTGGGAGGACCCTGGCTTTGAACCAGAGATCTGAATTCAAGTCTAAATCACGGCCAAGAGTACTGGTGAGCGCTGGTGCATTCCTTCTTGATCAACCTTCTCCGCTATATCCCATCAGTTAAATCCTATGCTACGTTGAGTATAGGTAAACTACGAGTATCATACAAGTTTGATGTATAAATAAAATACAATGCTAAAAATTATGCAGCCATCTTTTCATATAGTGTGAAATGAATACTGGATATTAAAAAGTTAAATTACTTACCATAAATATGAGCTGTTGATTAAACAAATGTGATATATTTATTACACTATACATCACCAACATTTAACAGTAATTGTTATATATTTACTTGGGAAAAACTTACACTAAGGTTTATAAAAGTAAAAATTATGATGGTATAGTGAGAAATGAATATGGTGTCTGGTAATTTATGTACAATATTAAATAATAGAAAAATGCTGATAGTAAAATGATGGGGCTAGCTTGGTGAACTAATTAACTAAACAATAAGGATTGGTTTAATGAGATATGTATGCTCTGTTTACCCTGAAAGAGAACAGACTTACCTTGATGCACTTGATACACTATGGACCTATTTTAAGACCAGAGTGTAATTTGTCACGGTAAGACTGGCTACCATGATGTATCACACTATGGACCTATATTCCATTCACGGTAGGAGTTACTCTCTGAAAGGTCTTTTTTCCTACTAATATCCTACTATATAGTAGATTTATGGTAGGAAAAAAGGCCTTTCAGAAGTCAATTCCTATGGTGAATGGAATTTATTTTAAGACCATAGTGTAATCTGCCACTGTAAGACTGCTTACTTTGATGGATCGCACTACGTAACTATCTTCTGACAATGTGTACTCCAACACAGTAAGACATCTTACCTTGATGGATCCCACATTTCAGGATAAACACAATGTGCATGTGCTAATAGGGAGGATTTAAAATAAACTTTAATTAATTTTCAAATCACATCAACACAGAAGAAGATGTGATTTACTTCTAATCTCTGACTATAACCAAATTTACTCAGCTATTGATAGGATGACACAGTGAGACCCTCATGTGATGACTGTTCCGAAAACATTAGCCTTCTTCCGATGCGAGGGGATACGTTTTTAATGTTTTGTCCCTGAGCTTTTCTGAATATAAGGTTTGTTCTAACAACTACAAGTGTACCAGTGGGTGTGGCGTTATAGGTGTCAGTCTCATCTTGGGAAGTTAAAGTTTGGCCACGTGTAATAAAGGTTTTTTTTCCACAGTTAGATTACCATTCTCTCTCTTTGGCAAATGCAGCTATACTTTCTTTAAAATGTACCTTTCTTCACCCTTATTCCATTTTGATAAACAATCATTATATATATATTTTTTTTTATGGTAAAATATCTGTGTATTTCTCTTCATTTATTTATATGGCAAATAGTTTTTTGATTACAAAGTGAGTGGTCGTATTGACTATTACAAACTCACGGGACTCTAGTATCAATTCAAAAGATACTCAAAATGGAATAAGGGTAAAGAAATATGTGATTTAGAATATAGACTGGAAAGCTCGTCCAGATGGTAAGGAGCAAATCCAGGATGTTTAAATGTAATGAGGGTTGGGTGTGATACCTGCAGGTGTTGTGATAACAAGAACTCAGTACCTTTCCCTCCACATTCCCGTCCCGTGGGACACGAACCCAAGACTGGCCAGGGAGTCGTCCAGTCTGTGTAAACTATTGCTGGAAGATGAGGGGGAAATAATGGACCAAATAATAATATTCAAACTTTCAAACTTTGATTTAGATCTGCATATCACCATGGTTAGTGTCAATACTGGAGCTATTTGATTTATAGTACGGTTCTTTCTTTTTTAGGTGAAAATCATACTTGTTGTTAATTGAGTTTTACGAACAAGTTTGTGTGGTTTATCATCCTCACTTTTGCAGCTTTGAACAAATTTGATTTTTAAAATAAGTATAAAACTGTGTATCTATATTAACAGTGATTTACTGTAATGCGGAATTTGAACAACCAATACCCAACCCTTTAATTTCAAGCAAGGGCCTATGATTGAAACATATTTAGTTGCCAATAAGTGAATATAGGATGGACAATTAAATGTCATGGTATACGCAACTAATAACATACAGCATTTACATTTTTTTTAAACCTAACTTTAGCTATCCCTATAGTATGCAAACTGATCAGACACAGCCTTAGAAAGAAATGTCTTACGCACGACGTCATAGAAGCCAAGGTTGAGGGAAATATGAGCTTAGGAAGGGGGAGGATTCAAATATTGGATGACTTGAAAGAAAGAAGAAAATTCTAGGAGCTGAAGGAGGAGGAAGAGGACTGGGCACATTAGCACTGACAATAGGAATGGACCTGTCGTAAGACAGAACACCTAATTAATAATAATAATAATTTGCAACACACATTTTAACTGAAGTGATCCAGATCAAAATGTATACAATTTTAATGAGCCTCAGCTATTGGGATTATAAATTAGGCATTTGTGACCCAAACTTACCCCTCCCAAGACTTTTCAATATGGACATTTAGTATTTCTATGGTGTAGAAACAGATGAGGTAACAGAGAATTTATGGCTTACCAGGAGTGTGACCCTTAGCTTGGGCTGAGTCCTAGCGATACATGTTTCTGCGACATGTAACTGGGAGTGGTCACGCATGTCATAGGATCTGATGCAAGCTCTATCTCTTTTGAGATCATTCTGATTATACTTAGGCTAAAGTTGGGACAGTTTTGAGCTAATTTTACTAAGTCTTGTTATTAATATATTGTTTTATGAATAATAATTTATTTTGAGATTTGATTAAGCTTAAATAATTATTTAATAAATTAATGTGCAATTTTAAAATGAATTTTATTTCTTTAAGTTAGTTATTTGTGGTGCTAAACTACCACAGTTAACATTTGTGCAATGAGTTTAACACACAGTCTTTGAATTTAATGTATGAGCATTTGTAAAAACCAATACAAACAAACAAACAAAACTAAATTTGCAAATGCTTGTATTTTTGTTTTAAAAAAACTATTGCCAATAATGTTAAGATTAAAAAATCTATTTATTAAAATCCAAAAATACTTGATATAATTTATTTTAAATTATTTGCATGGTAAATTGTCCTTTGATTAAAAATAGACCCTTTACAAAGTCAAGTGGTCGTATTATCTATTGCAAGTCTACAGGACACTAGATAGTTTGCTATCTTGAGTTGTGTTAATTTACAAGATTACAACTTTATGCCAATAAACTGAACACGTGTTCAACTAGTAAATAAATATAAATATGTAAAGAAAGTGAACGCCTAATAAATCTGATATAAATTTAACTAACCAAAACTGCAAAAGCCAGGGTATTAATATTATCGAGGCAATACCAGTACAAATGACCCATATTTTCAAAAGCTACCAGCATTGCAATAACACAGCAGTAACAATTAATACACATTATATGTTTAGTGGATTATAGCATGTACATTCATGGTGAATAAAATAGAGTGCAGACAAAAGTCCAAATGGGTGCAAAACTAATGTTGTTGTGATGCATGCAATTAAGATGTAGTGCAATTTTTTTTAATCTTGCCAAATAATAGTGAAATAAATTATTTGATGGATTTTTAGAATATTATTAATAAGACAGAGAAAGGAAAGGCACACAAAACCGTTTTTCAAATCTTGATGAACACGTGCAAGTCGACGAAGAAACTAATTGCAAACATTCTAAACCAATCTCTAGCAATGTGTTAGTAAATGTGTGGCAGTTACTTAATTGTTCAACCAAAATATGTAATCCTGTGAGAGATTTAGATTATCAATATGTGATCCAATCTCTGAATCTTTGCTTACTAAATCAAATTAAATATTTTAAAATAGTTTGAAATGAATACAACTTGAATACATTTTATAGTTAAATTTTATGCTGAATTAAAAATATATCTTTCAATTGAATTTGATAAAAAATGGTTACCAAATTGTCTTTGAATAAATTAGCACGCTATTAATATTATGAAATTTGTAAGTTTTAATGGTCACATCAAATAATGGATATATTATACCTAGTTCTTAAAAGTTATAAGGCTTTCAATTCTAGATTCTAGTTTCAAATTTGACTCAAGTCTTTTATATTATAGAATTTGGGATTTTGAATCAAATATGAATCCTAGTAACGTCCAGTTTCGAATTCAAAATTTTGAAGCTTAGCAAGCTTAAAACTAAGTTTATAATTTTACATCCAGTAAAAGGAGGTGTTAACATTGCAGGGCATTTTAAAAATCGCGAGAGGCTTAGAGTGCAATTCCTGAACCGAAGTCAATGTCAACAACACAACTTACAATCTAATATATTCCTTCCTCCAAAGGCCAAGAAATGTACAAAGGAAAAGATCCACATCAATTTGATTTAAATTTTGATTTTATGAAATGTGTTATTGATAATATTAGAGTTAAATATAAATTAAATCAATTTTGTAATTATTTATACAAGCTAAGGATTCATGCAATGAGACATTCTATAGCTGATACATGCTGTCATGTTTGTGTGCCAAGACGTAACATGTAAATAACATTTTACAAAGTGATTCGCTAATTAAATAATATGGGCACATGCAAATAATTAATTTGATTAAATATCAGGTTTTACGTAATTATGTTTTAAATTAGATTTTGACCATAATGATACCGTTTATGATATTAATTTAAAAATACACTTATCTTGAAAAGGCTTGATTCTAAGATCAACATGGTTTGAGAAGGGAGTGATCGACCTCAGTGGTCTTGGGATAAAGAGCTCGCCTCAGGACTCATGTCCATGGGTTCAAACCCAGTTGAGGTAGACCGATTTTTCTTGAACAATAAAATTTGTCTACAAAGTGACAGTAAAGCTGTTGGCCTCATGTCAATTGTGGCATATAAAAGAGCCTTGGAATTTATGTGAAAATACCTTTCCCAGAAAAAGTGGTAGGCCCTTTCACTATCGCTCATAGAAATTTTTGTGTGCTGGTATAATCAGTCGGTTCAGAAAGTGCATGTTAAATAAATTAAATAAATGGGGAAAAAAGGGAAGACTGTGGCACACAACTTGAAAATAAAAACATGTTAAGTTTTAGTAGCTGGGTCTAACCCTTCAACCATGATCATCATCACCAGTGAAGGAGCCAAATTATTGAGAACAAGGCTCAAACTGCCACAAAAAAACATGTAAATATTAGAAATGATTAATCTTATGATAAACTTTGCAGATGTGTGCACGTCCGTGTGGTATAATTGATAGCTAAATGGCAACCAGATATGCATGATATCACACATTTCACACACAGAAAAGAAGGCTACATATGTTTAATAGCAAGAGTAAGTTACCTACAACCAACCATGAGACGTCGAAGATCCACATCCTTGGTACAATACTACACATGTTCAAAGCTCACAAGAAACTTGTTGAGAAGTTTCCAGGTACTGAAAATAATGTTTCAAGTAGCTATGAGCGGTAATCGTGTTTTGTTTTTGCCTCGTGTCTTACTATAAGTCAGGCTTGCAACTAATTTAAGGTGTTTCTGATCACAGCAAAGACAAATGTGGCTAAGGAACGTTTTTAAATTTTATATAAACAAATCTGGTTAACAAATATTTAGATTAATAAACCCTTGTCCGAAGGTGAGCAACTAATGATCCTCTAGGGCAGGTGTGTCAAACTCATCTGGTCAAATGGGCCACATTGAACTTTAAAAATTAATTAATCCATTGTGGCATTATCTTAGGTAAAAATAATTCTAGCTTAGTATATGTATTTTTTTTACAAAAATAAAAGATAAAGTCTCTATATATAAAACCAAAAGACAAATCTTTTTTTTTAATTCTTGACACAGCCTTGAGTGTTTGTTCCTCCACCCATCTCCCCCCCAAAAAACTTTCGAGTTATTAACATACAAAACATATCACGGTGACCACATATTTGTTTTTATGGTATCTTGGAGCTTTAGGTTATAAATAGTTTTAAAATTACACTTTACTTAGCTTACTTTTTAATATGAATATATTTTTGGGTTAGAATTTGTTTTAAAACTTATTAGGTTACTACCAATACCACAATACCACCTTGTGAGATGCTAGGCTGCAAAGTTTCCATTCATTACCGTTTCCAGCCTGGGGCATGGATCAGTTTTTATTCAAGCCATATATTTTCCACTACTGGCTTGCTAGGCCTGTCATAGCGTCATACTAGGCTAGGCTAAGCTGCAAATGCAACATTAATCAACTTAATACTGATATCATTTCTTGATTTTTGTTTGAAATTCATCAAAGAAATCTCATTATTGTCAATTGATTAGACTATATTTTAATTTTTGCATGAGCTAGTAGATGGATTGTTATTTTCTTAATAGACCAGAAATTGGGGTTGGTTTAATAAATCCAAACGAAGCCTGACAAGACACACACAACTATGTGAAATAAGAAACTTAACATACAGTGTGGTTAAGATGAATGGGGCCTTTTTTAGAATAAATAAGAACAGATTGCTATAAAAAGTAACTTAGAAAATCAATGCTAGATAGTCAGATTTGACCGTCACTATCTTTAAATGGCAGATTTATATATATACCATCTATTTAAACATGGTTTGGTGTATTAAAACATAAAACTAGATTAGCTACTGGTTTGCAATGCATTGCATTGCATTGCATTTGGTTATGGAAATGAGGTGTCTTTAAAAAATAAATAAATAAAAGAGTGGCTGTGTAAAGTTGATAGAATTACACTTAGATTATGGTGAACGCCTTCGGTCTTACCTTGACATGGTCCATTATGGCCCTATCATATAAGCTGCACCACAGTGTAATCAGGAAAGGTAAGCTTACGACTATTTAGGGTAAACAAAGGGTACATATTTTAGTCAAATAAAGGTATTCCCATTCCTGAATGTGTTGGAGAAATTAAATTTATTTTTAATAACTAACCCAGTGTGAAGAGGGAAATGCATTTATGAAATAAAAACCAATCTTCAAAATGAAAAGTCTGCAAGGATATTTATAAAAAATAATTACAGGTACCTAATGATGGATTTTGTAAGTCTAGCTAAAAATTTAGAATATAGCAGGAAAATACAAGGATTTGGGCAAAATGTTATTTGTAGTTTTTTTTTAAATAATAATACTTAAAAATAAATAAATGGAGTTTAACGAACCTTTGCACTAAGGGGCTAGTATTCTCATTATTTGGGGTTGAATATTGGTCTGTCTTTTTATGGTATTTTATTGTTTATTCATAGCAGTGATATTTTGTGCATCAGTTAAAGGATTCCAATTCATTAACCTAGGTTGTCATATAGGTATATTACTATATTTGTCTTGTTTGCCTTTAAATATGCAAAAAAAAGTATTTATTTATATTTTCCCAAGGATAGATCACCTTTTTTAATGGTTTGTTTAATTTGATCTAAATAAGTTTGATAAAGAGAAGAATGGAAATGGAAATAAATCAATGAAAGGTTTTACTAAACTAAACACTCTGGTATTATTAGTATTTATTTATTGTGAATCCTCCAACATTATCAAAGAGTCAACCTCAGCGTAAAATGTAGGCTAGCCCAGTAATGGCAGCTATTATGAGGTGTATATTATTCCCAACAGTGATGTATGAATTGGTTAAACTCCTCATATGTCAAAGGTGCATGTGAATAAGGAAATGTGCAAAGAAACACACACGGGTGCAACTTTAGTAAAATGATTAGTCAAACAAACCAAAACAATATTTACAACACACAAAGTTACATTAAGCAAATATTTTCAACCAACATTATGTTCAAAATTAACATATCAATATAGTTATCATTTCTTTAGTTATTTAAGAAAATAAAAATTAATATAATCAAAAAATTATATATTAATGTATGAATGCCTCATTTCATAATAAAATAACTCACTAAAATTTAATATATTAGAATATTAAATTGTTAAAGATGGTTTATGGTGAAGTTTTAACTACTACAAATAAAGTTATATAATTCTCTTTCAATAAATAGAACTTTAAAATCAAATGTATCATCATGTATTGCTTAGTTCATGATCAAATTATCAAAAACTAATAATGAATATCTGTGTTTCAGAGAGGAAAAAAACCCTCAAATGATACATTAATTAATAATCTACTTTGAATTAAAGTTTATACATTTAAATCATTGTAGATATTATACACACTCTTTTTTACTTGTATATTAAATGTTGTTAAACTAAGTCCTTCGTGAGCAAATATTTGTGTTAAATCATTTAAAAACATGCGGATATGTTAGAAAAGTTTAGAAAAACTTACCCGACGTTAATGGGTGACCGGTTGATGTCCACGTTGTCTGGCAAGTGATTAACTGTTGACAAATGAGTGTAGTTGTCCTTTATATAGTGAGGGTGCAAGACGATATCTCCTGTTCCAGTTGACGGTGCTAAGGGAAAAACTTAGCTTTAGTTTCCACATCAGTTCATGCTACTTGAAAAAGAGTATATAAACAAGTTTTTTTCTTAAATTGAGTGTCTCTTTTGGGGTAAATATCCCTGCCAGCGCTTCAGGAAATAAAAGGACACTGTAAGTACCAGCTATCTTGTAAAGTATTAATGATTGTTACACATTTTAATAGATCTTTGGGGGTATAAACAAAGCCGTGACGGGAGGAAAGAAAGGTTTATAAAGGTTTACAACATCTTTTCACAATCTGATTTAATTTGTTTATCAGACTTACCACTACTAAAACGTATTAAATATGACTAACAAAACTCAGTGTCAGATTGCATACCTCTGGGAGTACATGCACCACAGTTTGGTAAACAATGCTATTACATAGTCATTTTATAGTAAAAACTAAAACTTCTATCTATACATTTTAATGACATGCATTTAATTGGTAAACAAAATTCAGGCAAAGTGTTGAATATACAAAAAAAATAGAAAATGTTGATTGTTGGCAGTCCATAACTGAAACAATGTATCTCGTTGTGTGCACAATGTGTGCAGAAGCCTTGGATGATGAAGACCCCATTCAACCGAAACAGAGGCAGACACCTTGGAACTTACCCATGGAATGTCTATTGGTTTCCAGCCCTCTCTCGTCGCTCGTAACATCGATCTGCATTGAGTCATCCCCTAGCGACTTCATGTCATCCACAGTCATGTAGCGGTACTGCTGTTGGTCGCTTAGCATTGGATCCTCACCTAGCACAAACAACAGAGTAAACATTTACAAGGGCAAAATAAGATCACTGGAGAGAGTCAAAATAGTTTGCTTTCCTTGAAATGGGCAGTAGGAGCTTACCTGGGTTGGTTCCACTATGATAAGATAGGTCCATAGTGTATAATCAGTCAAGGTGAGACTGCTACACAGAGTATCAGAGTTTTATCTACACCGGGCAAGCCAATATAAATAGAAAACATGCAGCTCTATCCACCGCCAATTTAGAGAGGGAATATCGGGAACGTTAAGGACAAGAAACAGGGCACATAGTGAAGGGCGCTGAGCCTTCTCCCTCAGTAGCTACTCGAGAAACACGACAAGAGTTCTTCAAAATAAAAAAAATTATGTTAGTGAAGAGTTTATCAACTCTTCTGTACACAAATATAAGAACACAATTTACCTCAATGAGATGTAGATCATGGCAAGAGTTGAATTTGACATTGCGCTTGTCTTTTTTAACAAAACAAAACTATTTTAAAACCCTATCTAAATTTTTGGAAACTTCTTAGAATAATAATGCTCCTCTGAAACATTTGCACATTAATTAAGGTAATGTTTCTTCAGAGTTTCATCACAAAGTTTTCAACTCAAAATAATGAATAATAAAAAGTTTGTTAAAATTAAATAGCCTGTGTTTAAAATAGTTTATTTAGTACTAGTTTTGTTTTGTTTGTATTCACTATTATGAAATGAAAGTGTTGAACGAAACTTTAGAAATGCAGGCCTAATCTTGTTTTATTACTACATAAGAAAGATTCTAAAAAAGGAAAAAAAGAAAAATAAATAAAAATTTGTGTATATAAATATATATATATACACACACACACACATTTTACTGCTATAGTTTGCTTAGAATTGTGATAATGTGAAGCTTATGAACAATTTTTGCAATATTTTATATTATTTTCAAATGATAGCTTTATATCAACATAGTTATGTTACATTTAATATCATTTTGTATTTTCTCCAATAATAACCTCCATTATTACACTAAATGGAGTTTTGTTAGATGATTATTAAAACAATACAAAAATATAAAATAAAAGTTCAGAGGCATATAATAATAACACTTTTAACATTTTATAGCTTTTTAACTGAATATATAACCAAACAATATTAAGGTTCCTGCCAGGAATGGAATGTATGTTAAATATTACATATGAAATATTAGTAGCACATTTGTAACACTTTCTAAACACATGCAAACATCCCAAGTATTTACATATGTTATTACTGGACACACACTCAATAGCAACTGAATCACAATTTCAACAGCAAATAGTAAAACAAATTATTATCATTTACTAGATTACCAGTCTCAAAAACTATAAACACAACATTACATACAGCATATGGATAACAAACATTTTAAAACTCATTAGTTATATAGAAAGTATTAAAATGCAATAACTTTATTAAACTGGTGGTATCAAAGTTAGTCTGTTAGTTATCAACTAAGATTTGGTACAACTTTTCATACATCCACAAAATAACATCAAGAGTTTTTTTAAATACAAAGGTCTGTTAAAATTCCAGTTGCCAATTAATAAGGCCTGCAAAATCCATTGTCATGAGTATGACCCTTGCAAAGTTTTAATCCAAAAATGAAAGTCATAAAAAATGTGACTGTCACATTATTGACCAGCATCTTTATTAACACCCTCACCTAATGTTACATGCAGGTGCAAGGTAAAACACTTTAACTAGGGTGTCAAATATTTACTGGTATTTTACCATGGCGGCTCGTCAATAGAATGCTAAGTGTATACCCTCTAACAAATCAACAAGCCGCTACTAGTATTTTGATTTAAAGAAAATGAAAATAAGTAACAATCTACACAATTCAAAACAATTACGCCAAGCTATGGCTAAAATAACATTACACTCATTAAAACAATAATTGAAACTATTGTATTGTGTCTATTATTGTTTTGGCAAGTGAGACATTAGTTAAGGTGGGCTGGAAGATAACATGAGTTAATGTCATTAATTTTTATGGGCTTTTATAACAAAATATTTTTATGTCCAAAATAAAAAAAATATTGTTCCAGTAGATATGTTAAGTGTAATTTTGTACACATTGTAATTGCAACAATTATTTAATATCGGTCATGAACATAGTGGATTTTGATCATTTCCATGATTCTAATAACAAATCTTCCAGAACTGTTGATATCACCAAATGTATAATATCAAACCAAACATATCTAGTGGAGCTATATATATATATATCTAGTGGAGTTTTATATATATATTTTTGCTTGGATCTGAAAGTTACCGTGGATAGTTCAGCCCACCTCACATAAAAGGTTTACTAACATTCAATGCCACAATAAAACTAAAAGCAAACCAAACTAATACAAGAAGCACCACAAAGTGAGTGAAATAATGCCAGAGAATCCAACTTACGGGTGTACTGCATCTGACCTTGGTAGTAAGGCAGATAGACGTGCTGGGCGTGTGTCGGTTTGCCGTAAACATTCATCGCCATATCCAACATTTCGTCACCACCTGCGGTATGTGGGGGGGCGGGAAGGTTAAGAAGATAGATGAAGGGAGATAGACCCTGCCGGCCAATCACTACATTCCCGATAGCTACAAGTGTTATTGTGTCTGATCCGCCCTTTGCACAAGATATAACAACTGATGTCTTGGAAGACAGAGGGAGTAAAATGGTTTTGAAAATTTATTTGGGACAATTCTAATATTTAAAAACCAACTTAAGAAGCTAATGCACTTCAAATCAAATATTTTTAAGACTTGAAGGTTTTTTTTAGAGGTCGGTCAATTTATATATTTAATAAATCTGAAATGTATAACCCGAACGGGTAGTAAGATGCAGGGTTAAGTATTAATAAATCTGAATATAGCAATTTCTTTCAACTCTTGAATACAAATTAAAATCCAAATTGTAATCCTCAATCCTCATCTTTTTCTCCTAAATACAGATTTTATTATATCTGAAAAAGTTAAATTTAACCAAAGAAAATTAGCAAGAAATTACCATCACATACAAAACCAATTTTTTGACCAAGATTTGAGGAGGCCAAATATTGATTTCTCATTTTATTTTTCATATTTACTTAGGAACCAAGAACAATTGGATATGTTTTGAATGAATTGGCTATGATTAGATATTTTGTAACTATCTTTTAATTCTTGTTCTTTTGATTCTAAGCTAAGGAATAATAAAATGTGTTCCCCCCAAAACACCCACATCTAAACTTTTTCCTACCGTTTGCATACAATTATTGTGATTTCTGGTTAAGATCTTAAGATTTGGATAAAGTTTTGTATTAGTGATTCTTTCAGATCACAAATGTCTTGAATACGAAAGGATTCAAATGTCATATTTCTAGTTATTTAAGAAAAATCTATAATGAAATTTATATTACAAAGTAAGTGAGACAAAGCAGAGTTAATTTAAATTATCTTGTTCAAAGAGCGTAACGACCTTTGCAAACCCCAGATTTATACCATGCATTTATCTTATACCCACAAGCTGAAGACATTTCCGGTTAAACTAAGGGAAGCAACAGTTTAAGATCATAGCTTTAGAACCAAAGTATCCTCACATAGTTTGAAAAAGCCACGTAGGAGGAATACAAATATTAAATTAATTTTATTCTGCATTATTGGTGAAATGAGTCAAAACTCGAGCGGCTTGGTTCTAAAGTATGGGAGGGAGTATTTCACATTCAAAAGATTTAACTATAATTAGTGTTAGTTTTACATTACAGTAATCAACACAAAGAATATAATATTAAATTAATTTATACAGTACTTTACAAACATGGCACAAAGAGAGTCAAACTATTTTAAGAACAAATTATTAAAACACAAATGAAATTACTTATTCTATTATAATAAAAACTCAATTAATAATAATTAAAAACATATCTATATTAATAAAATGAAGAGTTTGAGATTTTGTTTGTCTATCTGTTATGAGCATTGTGGGATATCTACCGCACGAAGGGGGCTGAAATTAAAAAAATGAGTAGCCCTGTGCACAAACATGTGCACCTCGAAGCTGGATTTCGATTAGAATGTTTTTAATTTATTAAAAACTGGGTCAGAAGAGATAAAATTGAGGATGTTTTTTGTTCTGTTTGTATGAAGCTAAGAAAAGTGTTGCCCCAATGTCTTGTACTAAACATTAAAGACTTTCGGAAACAAAGTTTCTGCTAAGTACATTCCTCTTTTCAGAATTTAATGAACCCTTATTTTCCTTTGTTTTAAAAGTGACAGATAAATGATCATCATTTTATTATTAGCTTAGATTAAAGAAAAACTAAAAAGATTTGAACAAATAAAAAACTTGTATAAAACATGCATTCTTTCATTACACATTCTGTAAATAGTGTATATGTGGTTCTTTTAAATAGTGTTAAAAATATTAGATAGTAGGTCTATTATTTTATTCAACAAAAATATTTTTTATGAAAAGGGGAAAATAAAAAAACCCATTGAAGCTATGATTAGAAGTATAGTATTTACTTGGTATTCAAAAGAAATAAACATATAATTATTTTAAGAGAATTTTTAAAATTGTTTGGATAAAAATAGGTATAGTTAAATACTTTTTAATTTGGAAAATATTTATTTATCCAGTATAGGTGTGCACAGTTCATTTTTCAATTTCTAAGCAAACCTCAATTGAAAATATCAACTATTCTCAAAGCCAAATCAAGTTTCAATTATATTTTTTTGTTAATTATTTTATGCAACAAAAAAAATATTATATTTTGTTTATTTATGTAACTTTAATCACTGAAATCTTTTGGAAAATGTTTTATTGCGCTATTGTTTATAATATTTTTAATGCTAAGAGGATGAATCCAATTGAATCGGTGAGTGGAAAAAAAATAATATTCTAAAAGTATGCTAAATTAAACTGAGATAGCAATTTTGTAGGTTTTATAAAGCTATCTAATGAATGGAAAAAAAGTGAATATTTTGGTCTCGTATAGTGCTTAAAATCGGATTTTAAGTGGAAGGAAGATAAGATTCCTGGATTGTTAACCTTTTTCTAATCAACAGTGAACTTGTAAAACTGATATTGATAACACAGGTACATTGACCATTCATTTCACAGTCATTGTATGTGTTATGCAGTAGAAAGATGTGGTCAAAGCTGGACTAAACTAATTAAGTATGAAATACTGAAAACAAGTCCTTTATTAGTTTTCTCAATACCAAAAATAAAATGCTAGTAAAACTATAACTAAATAATGTTTCAAAAACCGTATAAATCCTACGTTTTGTGTTTGTAAAGATAATACTCTTTCAGGAGAAGACTACCGCTATATAAAATAATCGAGTAGCGGCTCTTTATCAAATAATAGGGTCCATGGAAACACGAGAGCATAGTACTAGAGATCGCTACTGACCGCATCTGTGGGTTTCCATATCGCAGACCAATACTTTGTCAGTTATAGTGTGCAGCGACTGCCAATTTAAAATTTTTTTAATATATCAAATTAAAAAAATATTATTTTTAATTTTTGGCTGACTATTAAATATTTTTTATCATAAAATTGATATTGGTTCTTATTTACCTGCTGTCAAAGCATTGAGTGGAAAAGGGATTACATTCCAACAACTTTAATTATTAATAATTAATAAACTAATGGGAATTTCACTTAGATATTTTGGGATTGAATAGTTATTTACTAGGACTAAAATTGCTTAAAAGTAACCTTTTCAATAAAGCTTGTAGTTTTGTCATTAAATTCTTTTAGTCGTTTTACAGAAAACTAGGGAAGCTGGAATGTTATCCTCTATCCATGCACCAATTCAATTAATCCACATTATTTTTCATTCAACTTATACAATCGCTTAGAATGGCAATAACTGAACTTGCACATCAATGAGTAACCAAATCCAGACTACCCCCTGGTTTAACTCTAAGATAAAAAAAAAGAAAAGAAAAAAATATATTATTTTTATTTGTTGTGTTTTAATTTTTAAATAATAATAATAATAATTGTAGTTGTGTGTGGTGCTGCTGTTGGTGTTGTTGTTGTTGATAATAATAATAATAATAATAATAATAATAATAATTCTTATTCTTAACTATTATTATTATTATTATTATTATTATTATTATTATTATTATTATTATTATTTCAAGTATAGTCTTTTGTAGTCTTAAAGTTATTTGTAATTATGTCTATTCAAGTTTCCATTACATTGCATCAATTTGGCAACACTGCGAGTTTTCAGTTATATTTCAAATTATTCCAGAAGCATGTAGTTTCATCATAACATATCTTTCTTTGTGTTTTGTGTGTTTTTAATTTGTCTCTTCATATTAAAAAGGAATATTTTCGAAAATTCAAAACATTGTTTAGCTGTGGAAGTGTGAAGAAGTGTGAAGTGTAAGGTAAAGTGATTTACATTGTCTTATTAAACATGAACATAAATTAAGTATTTTATTTGTTGATATTTTTAATTGGTGAAGCTTCTTATTTTTCAAAAGTTGATGAATATTCTAAGTAAAGTTGAAGTTTTCTCCCACCCTTATAACAAATAGTGTTAAGGTAAAATTAGGTGGAATGTGTTTGTCAGCAAACAGAGCTACCAACTTACCTCCTTCGTCCTCTGAGTCTGACATGAAGGTTTCCTGCATGGACTCTGGTGCCACTACTTTGTATTTCTCCTCAAGTGTCGTAGTGGTAGTCGTGGTAATCGTCATCTCCGTTACAACTTTCAATGTTTCCACAACTGTGATGTAGCCCAGCTTTTGTGCAATGGACAACGCAGTTTGGCCATTCTACAAAATACACAAGTAAGAATCTTAAGTATAGTATAAAGTGCAGTCAGTACTTTAAAATGTAATTAAATAAATGTGTTACAATTTACAGAAATGAATCACAAATAAAAGTAAAAACTAGCAGTTTGCGAGTACTTAAATCTTGAGAATATAGGTTTTTGTTTTTGGTTTATGCATGGCTCTATAAAGAAATTCAATTTGAAATATTTCCATCAGAAATATAACCTAGAACTCTAACACAGCTCGATGTTTTCACTTAAAATCATATAAAAGTGAAAAATGACTACTCGTCAACCTTAAAACACTAAAACATATTTACAAACACATCAATATTTCACTACCACATGGTATCTTCCTCAGGAGGTAGACTGGACATAAAGTTGACTTCAATGGTGCCAACATAGTTGTTGCTGGATGAAAACATCTCTGTTAGTTTAAACTTCCCTCGAGACCGAGATGTGTTCTATGTGGATGACCGCTGATATTAGTTTATTTATGGAAATGTGTATGACTAGTTAATTCGTGGGGTTTTTAAGGATGAGGCAAGTCCAGTTTTTCAATTCAAAGAGAATTCTAATCGAATATATGAAACATTCTCAAAGCCGAATTTAAGGTTCAAATATTTTTTGTTAGTTGTTTTATGTTTTAAAAAATAGTTTAACTAATGTGGTTATTTATCTAACTTTATCTACAAAAATTACTTGTAAAAAATGCTGTTGCACAATTTTTTGGAATATTATGTTTTATTCTGATAAATAAAGCTATTATCACATATTACAATTAAATTACTTCAGATTTTTCCATATGAATATTGATTAGTAGTGTATATAACTTCCTATAATAGCTATAATTGACCATAAATGAGTTGTTTAACTGTCAATATTCTTATTCGCGAAGCTTCATAATGGTTGAAGCTGGAATTTTTTTGAAGCGAAGAAGAAGCTAGTATTAATTTCGTAGCCAAGTCAAAGTTTCGAAGCTTTGCACACCCATACCAGTTTTCTATACTTTGTGATTTGTTATTAGTCAACTATTCCAAAGTCACGTTACTCTCTCAATGGGGAGCTCTTTACCCGTGAGTACAAATAAGACTCACGTTGGTGAGTGCGTCCGGCTTGGCCTTGTTCTCCAACAGTAGAGTTATAATGAGGGTGTGCCCCTGCTGAGCCGCCTGGTGTAGAGGAGTGTACCCCACATTGGTATTGGAGTCCACGCTGGCCCCGTGCTGCAGGAGGAACCGCACCATGTTCAGCTGACCAAAGTGTGCAGCCACATGGAGGGGTGTGTAGCCAGCCTACGACAGACACAAACACATGGTTACATAAGACACTAGAACACAGTTTTGCCAGATTATTAACATAAACCAAAGTTGGGTCGAATCCACTATATTATGAATACAAACATTCATTTTACCTTTGAATCTAAATTCTGGAAAAGAGTATTAATATGTGTTAACATTTTTTGTTATGATCCAATCATTCATTATAGCATTCATAAATTCAGTTAAGTGTTAAACTAATGATCTGGGGTTTGGCTGTTAGGTTTGGGGCTGAACCACTGATAAGCAGTATTTAAGTTCTGTTATCTGCTCCTCCTGTCTCTCTTAGTCTCCCTCACATTGTTCTTATCTCAGGTAGCACTCACACAGGATGTATGTAGAATATATCAGTGAGAGGTGAAGTTGTATCTTACCTTTGTGGTTGCGTCAACGTTTGCTCCGTTCTTTACTAAGATTCCCGCCACATTCACTTTGTCTTCTTGTGCACACAAGTGGAGTGGTGTCAATCCGTTCTGGAATACAGAAATAAACACAAGTCACACACAATTAACCACTTTAAATGTCAATCGTGTGATTTTAATACATATTAGAGATTAATAAAGTTGTTTGTTATTTGAAACCTAGAGATCAGTCATTATACAAGCAATTAGTAAAGCAGAACATATAAATACAATTAGAGAGAGGTAGAATCCACTTTTTCTCAAGTCCAAATATTTAATTTGTCTACGAATCCCAAATCCAATACTGAATTAAAGAAAACCTGGAAAGTGTAAAAGTTAAACTTTCCTGCATTGTTAAGATTTGTCTTTTCATTTTTGATTTTATTCTAATTATTTTGTTACTAAAGAAAACAGAATTTGTAACTAATGACAATATTATTTGTTTTAATATGAATTTCCATTAAGAAGTGGTAAGATAAAAATGGTCTGGCAAGTTGAGACTTAGATTAACAACTGACATAATACATGGTTGTCAATCTAAGACTTAGATCAACAACTGGTATAATACACAACTGGCAAGTTAAGTAATAGATTAACAGCTAACACATTACATGGCTGGGAATATAAGACTTAGATCAACAGCTGGCACAATACATGACTGGCAAATTAAGACTTAGCTCAATAACTGGCACAATATATGGCTGGCATCTAAGACTCAGATAAAATAGCTAACACAATACAATGTTTGAGAGAGATGTTTAGTGGTTACTGACCTTTGACTGGTGGTTAGGGTCGGCCTGATGCTCTATGAGCAGAGAGGTCATGTCAGTGTGACCTTCTTGAGAGCTGAGATGAAGCGGTGTGAACCCAGCTTTAGACTCTGCGTTAGCTTTAGCACCGTATTCAAGGAGGGTCGTGGCAATGTCCATCTGTAACATAAAAATATGAGTAAAAATATCGGTGGTTTATTTTGTCGCCGTGTACCACTAATTGTTCAGGCTAAGCACATATGTAACTATTCTAATGTTCTAAGGATAAGAAAGGTTCAATTTAGAAGACATGTAACCACATTTGCATGAAGAGTGGAAAACCATCCTCAGTACACCTGACTGAGATTTGAACCCAGATCTTCCCATCATCGGCAGTCCAACCTAGCACAAAAGTGATTCCTTAGACTATTTGACCACCTGAGCGGGTTGTCTAATAATTAACGGCAAGGGCTGAATGTTGTATCTGTTCTTGATTTAAGTTGGTTTACAAGCCGTGTACTGACTTAATCAGTCATTTCAGAAAGTACACTTTAGGTACCGATAACAAATATGATAATAATAAATACAAATCAAAATTTAGCATTTGATAATTGTGATCATATACAGTCAAATTTTCAGAGGAATAATCTTATCTGACAGAAGAGTTACTAGATCTACTTTCACGTAGTCATACGTCAAGTCAGGTAAAATGAAGCTGTCAGTTTTGATATATATTATAGATACAAAATACATATAAAATAACAACAATAACATAGTAAAATGTTATCAATGTTGACGGCAAACAAAAATAACTGTATTTTGCGAAGGGTCTCGTCCTATGAGAGTGTGACGATAGAAATGTTACCTGGTTCTTCCTGGCTGCGATGTGGAGAGGTGTGTGGCCATTCTTAGCGGTGGCATGAGGCGAGGCTCCTTTGTCTAGAAGTAGTAAGGCCACATTCTGGTGGTCGTAGTGGCTGGCAACATGCAGCGGTGTTACTCCGTTCTGAGGAACGACCAAATATATCAGTTGTTTAAATATGTCTTATTCAGTTGAGTGACCGAATTTAAGATGGCCCACTGATCAAAAACAAAAACAATGTCCACCACCCCTCAAACCATGCCTATTCACATATTTATACTAGTGGATTGGTATGAAGAGATCCTGGGTTCAATTTCCGGCTTAGCCAAAAAATAAATTTCATTGGTTAAATGTGGGTTTCCCATTTCATAGTGATGAATTAATGGATGGGGACTGGATGTTGTGTCTGTTCTAGATTCAAGCTAGTTTATAGGTCATGTGCTGATATAATCAGTCATTAATAAAGTGCATGTTAAATACCTTGAATAATGTTAAATAGTAGCTATGAAGGAGGTTGAATTTAGAGTAATTGTAATAACATTTGCATGGAGTGATGTGTGTGAGAAACAAAATATATAAAATAATTAATACCTATGTACATTACATGGGAAAATCTACCATAACGCGCTTGGTCAAGATTCAAACTTTGAACCCTCTGACCACCAAACCAAACTAAATGATACAAGTGGCTTTAAACTTGGCCCCATCAATGCAGGTAAACAATAATGAATCAAGTGCAAAGATGTTTGTAATTTGACTATCACTACCCAATTGTTACAACAAGAAAATAAATAACATACACTAATAAGCTATAAGGTGTTATTGGCTAAACTGTGTAAAGCTCTAAGAATGTTTTCCTAAGAACAAATTATAATGTCTTCAATCTTAAATAGAAAACAATACAAAATATATCTTGGGTGGAGTGTTTACTAAAGAATATAGCTCAGGTGGAATGTTTACCACAGAATATAGCTCAGGTGGAATGTTTACCACAGAATATAGCTCAAGTGGAATGTTTA
>CABEEJ010001136.1:95373-178890 GCA_901482245.1 Timema douglasi | reverse complement strand
AAGTACACATTCTTTCTGTGTGTTCGAGAGTGTTGTCTCATGGAGAATGAATGACAGAGTAAAGGAGACTAAGCGCTTATCAGTTCACCGAGCTTCCTTCTCTATACTGGATGACTTGTCTCTGACGTATTCTTGTAAGCTCCACCTCCCTCGCACGCGCACGGGCTGCGAAACCTCAGAAATGGCATAGAGCCTTCGGGTGCTATCCTCTTAACGCAAATTCTAGTGAATTTCATCAAATTCCACCCCCTCATAGTTATATCAATTAGTGTAAATATGTGGTCAACCCAGATGGGTAGTAAAATATTATGTAATAAAATATAGGCCTACTGCAATCAAAACAATTTCTTGATATTTCCAACTTTGAGTTTATTAATCATTGTACAATTAATTAACTACCAATTTATTTAAACTAAATCTTATTATTGCTGAATGTAAATAAATTTGAATTTACTCACCAAAGAAGGAATGTGGTTGAAAATATAGCAGAGCACAAGAACAGATACTGCTATTGCTAGCCTTGGCTCCTCTGATAGCCCAACATTCGTATTTCCTTCTGGGTGTACTGGCCGAATTAAACAAGGTGCTCTGCTATTGGTCGATGAAGTAGACGTGGACATGTATGAAGATTCAGTTGTCCATCTGCAGCTATCGCCATTTGTGTAATTTCCACTCCTTAAGAAAGTTTGATCGTAGATCTCGTCATAGTTTGACCCATTAGTTGGGTGGTTATCATTGTTAACAGATGTATTTTTGTATCTATGTAATGACGTCGAGTGTAACATAAAAGGATTTGAGTTACTTGATGAAAAGGAAGGTTGAAACACGTTTGAGTTTCCAGAGTATGTATGATCATGACGCGAACACTTTCTTTGATCATTATAGGCATTAGAATGATTAGTAAAGCTCGTGGAATGTCTCGGTAGTTCATGTATTAAGGTATCATTTCTTCCCCGACTAGCTGGAACACCCCCATTCTCTGTATTTAACAACCTAGTGATGCTAATCACACTTCCACCGTTTTCTTTTCTTGATGAGATAAGACCCATATTCTGTGCTGTTGATCCTAGAGACAAGTCAGACATGGCTGATAAATCAGATGATGAAGTTAATAGTAATTGTCTCTGTTTATAACTTGTTTCATCCCTACTCTTATTGTAAACGCACCAACTAAAGCACGCTAAAAGCAAAATAACTATGGAGCTAAGTATAAGAAAAGAATGTATGACAATTGATAGAATGGCATATCTTTCCTCTAATTCATGGGGTAGAAATGCGCAATGCGCTCTTCGTCCCTTATCATCTAAGAAAGGAAACGTTGAATTTATATTTTGAAACAAATTTACTGGTGGTTTCTTCTCTGCTAAAATTGCAGCAACACCTATGCAAGATGCAAGTATTGAGAGTGACACTATATGATATATCAAATGAGTTCGTCTAACAGCGTGTACATATTTCTGAGGAAATTTGATAGCAAGTAGACGAGTCAGTATAAATGTTGCTAAAGTTCCAGCTTGAAGAACATGAATTGAGTTCATAATCCAAGTTAACGTGGAGCACAACGTTTGTTCATACTCAATTGGTTGGAGCAATGTAAGTAAAGTATAGAAAAAAGTGGCGACTTGTTTTATGATTCCCTGAACTACAATAGTAGCCAGCAAGAAATCTGTTGAGTGCCATTGTCGGCGGTGGTAATGATAGATGATGAGAGTCCAGCATACAGAAACAATGGCTAAAGGGCAGCCTATGGCCGTGGCCACCCATGTCATCAAATCAGTCTTCATAGCATCTTCTTTAGCTGAAACAGATCAACATATTAAGATAAAAATGGTGATAAACTCTCAATATACGAGTACTTATCTCTCTACACATCATAATACAATTACTGAGAATAAACAAAACAAAAAACTAATAAAGGAACTGTTTCACATAATCTAAAAATAATCGAACAATATATAAAAAAGGCTTTTAATTATAAAGATCACTGCACTATTTTGATACAAAATTTTGGAACGTTTCAGAAAAGACATTTTAATTAATAATTGCTGCCTGCACCAGTGATTAGGAGGTCGGGATTAGAATCTTGGCCTGTGTACGTACTACGGTGTTATTTTACTAAAACGTATTCCATGTTCCCTACAAGAAAATTTCCCCTAAATTGAACTAACCCTATTGATTTAAATATTTGAAAAGTCCACACGGATTTATAATTCGTGGAGCATAAGGAAATGTAAAAATGACGTTCAGGCTCAACAATTCTACTCTTCGCCTTTGACATTCCAAACTAATGCTTCACAACTTACTATGCTAAATACATTTATTCACACAGAATAACTTCCATTAGTGGTGTAGATATATACATAAAGCTAACTTGTATTATAAGTATTAACTATATTTCATTTACAACTGGAATGTATTTTAAATACACTGAATTAAATGGTAAAACCAATAAAGTTCTAAATATAAGTTATATGTATATATATAATTAAATCAGCCCTATAGTAGGGTATTCGATGCATGTCCCGCTGAGACAACCTTAAGTCCCAACTGCCTCAAGTGCCACCGATACTGAAAATACCTTAGTTGTCAAGGTCATTTACCCTCCCCTCCCTGGGTTATCCCCGGTGACGCCATCCCCCTCTCCTCTAAGAGGTAATTTATTCTTGGGGTTTCCCCCTTTGTATTTTTTTACCACTTTTGGCTAATCCTGACAAAGTTCTTTACTAATTCAAATATTGTCCGGCAAGTGCTACATTTGTAAGTTGTATGTGTGGGGCCTCTTTCTCAGCTGGAGGTTCAGCACAGGGACCCCCTTAGCCCCACCCTGTCACCAGGCCGGGCAAAGGTGCAGGGAAGGGTCTAGTTTGTAGAGGAGGGAGGTAGTGAGTTTACACGTATGTGACTGTTGCTGAAATGATATGGGTGTTTGGGAAAGCTTCTAGAAATAGGCTCTCCTCCCACCAAATGTTTGAAAATTTGCGCTCTCTAAAAGCAAATTAGAGAATGTTTTCATAGTTAAAATGCACATTTGTTCAAATCTAAAATCAACTATTTTTTTGCACAGCTCACCATAGATATTTAGAATGAATTTACACAAATATGTATACAATTTATATAGCATAGTAAAATTTAGATAGTAGTTATTTTTACTAACGTTTGGGTGGATACAGTGTAAACCCGCCTCGGTGGCGTAGTTGGCTAACGCGCTAGTCGTGTTGAACTCGACTGCTGAGGACGGGGAGATCAAGGTTCGAATTTCGGTCGGGTGAACTGGGGGTGGTTTTTCCTAAATGGTTTCCCGCTCTCCCTCCACGCAAATGCGGGTTCACTTCCTCTTATTCAACCTTCCCAATTCCTAATCCATTCGAGTAATTAGTACTTAAAGCGTATAACCCGAACGGGTAGTAAGACGCGGTGCTAAATATTATTATTATTATTATTATGATACAGTGTAACCATGTACCCTCCTGGTTTTCGTCGCTGATATTAGTGCAGTTAAAAGTTTAAAACACGGAATTTTATGAGTGAGAACTATGGAGATATCCACTTCAGTGGCCGCATGGTCTAAGGAGCTACTCTTACAATATATTAAACTGTTGAAGACGAGGAGATCGGGGTTCGATCTCTGTTGGGTGTAATGAGAGTGATTTTTATAACTCGTTTTGTACTCTCCCTCCATGCAAATGTGGGTACACCTTCTTTAAAATTCAACCTTCCTAATCCCTAACACATACGTGTAATTACTACATAGGCGTATAAACCGAACGAGCAGTAAGACGTGGCGCTAAATAAAAATTGAGATATTTTCCTTTTTACAATTTATTCTGAATATGTTAATAATGTATTAAGGGCTTAGTATCTTAAAATACATTTTGTTTAAAATAAAAATACAATAATTTAACGATAATATTTTGGAAGATCAGACCCTCTTATTGAAATGTATATACCAATTTCAACTTTGTATTGATATACTGGCACAATTCTATTTATCTTTGAAATTTAAAAAAAATACTTCTGAAGCTTTGTGTTACCTATTCAACACCAAATATGAATATTCAATTTCTTTCAAAATTTTGTACAGCCTTAGCCAAGTTAATACGGCCTCCGATTGAAAAATATGTTTTTAATAAGATAATAAATAATATTTAGCACCGCGTCTTACTACCCGTTCGGGTTATACGCTTTAAGTACTAATTACGCTAATGGATTAGGAAGAGTGAATTAGAGGAAGTGAACCCGCATTTGCGGGGAAAGAGAGTGGAAAACCATTTAGGAAAAACCACCCCAGTTCACCCGACCGAGACTCGAACCTTGATCTCCCCGTCCTCAGCAGTCGAGCTCAGCTCAACACGACTAGCACGTTGGCCAACTACGCCACCGAGGCGGGTTTATTAATAAGGTTTAGAAAGAAATCATGGTGTTCAAAAGGTGGCTCAGTGTTTATAAATACAGTTAGAAAAATTGTCTACCACATTAAAAAGATGAGAAAATTTGAAAGTAAAACTGTAGTTCTTTGAACCATAAATTATTTTATTTTATTTGGACCAAACTCGATATTAAGCTACCAATTCGGAATTTGAAAGATATAATTTAAAATATTGATCTATAGTAGGATTCAATAAATACTTTTAACTAAGAAAGTATATTCACAGCTTACACCACCAAACTTCTATTTTACATCTGGTATTCACACAGATAACTTGCGTAGCACAAACATGTTTCAAGTTCAAGGACAAATGTCTCATGGTCGACACGATGGACGCACACATATTTAAGCTATGTAAAAGGACCAGCTTTTTTCACCATTTGTGAAAATAGAATAAAAACACGGCGACACATTTTATTGTTTTCATAAATCAAAAGTGAAATGTATGATAAATCATTTAAAAATATTTATTGTTTATAAAATACATAGTTTTAATATTAAACATTACCAAAACTAATAGGATATTTTATAAAAATATTAGGAGTGTGCGAGTAGTCGAAAACTCGAGTTCGAATTGAGTTTTAGTAGCTGCTTGAACTTGACTCAAAATTTTTTTACAAAAATTTAAGTATTCGGAATTTTCAAGCTTTTTCTCGAAAATTCCTAGTTTAATTACTTTTATTCAATTTTAATAAATAATTTCATAGCAAATAGAGTCCCTCAATATTTCCTTTTGTCTAATTAATTGTTTTTACTCTTATATTAAATTTATTTGAATATTAAAATTTGTGTGATTATAAATTTTTTCACAAAAAAAATGTAATTCTAAAAAAAATATGTTCGCATATTTGATTTATGGTTAATGAATGGATTTTAATAAGAAATTCAACTTAAAATTTTGCTCTATATTCCTCGAAATCGGAAAAAATTGTTTTCATCCAAAATTTACTTGAACTCGACTTGAACTGAAAAATGACTACTCGCAAACCCCTAATAAAATATTTAATACGTCATTTTGTTTTTGTAGCACCCTGTATTTCCAAATGTTCGGGTTATAGGTAGTGTTATTATCACATTAATAAAACATAATAATGTGCAGCAAGCAGATAAACATTAGATTAGAATCATGAATGGGTGGGAATATGTAAGCTTGTTGGTAGGTAGGGTTACGAATGGTACACAATACGATTGGGGCGAAAATTTTAAATCTCGCCTAGGGTGCAAGAAACCCCTTCCCCCCCCCCTCCTTCCCCCCCAATTCTGAGTGATTTCATGACACAGTTCATACCTAGCCTACTCATGACCGAACATTCTACCATTTTCTTTTAGCACCGCGTCTTACTAACCGTTCGGGTTATACGCTTATTTGCTAATTAGACTAATAGTTGTAGGGATTAAACGGTCATATTTATATTGAGTGAACACGCATTTGCGTGGAGGGAGAGGGTAAAAAACTATGTTGAAATAATCACCCTCAATAAGCCCGAACGAGATGCGAACCTCGATTTTCCCGTAGTCAGCAGTCTAGTCAACTGCTAGAGTAGCGCGTTGGACCACGGGGCCACCGAAGAGGGTTTCTTACTTCTCTCGTGTCGATGAGGATTTCATGCGTTATTATCATAACAGATTTCAATCTTTGGGTTAGCGTAACAAAGTAGACCCCAAGTGTTACCGTTCCACGCGACATTCCTATTATTATCAAGTGAAAGTACATTATGAGTGGTGAGTGTTACCACCACTTGGTACGTCACATGCCAAAGTATTATTCCTAGTGTTACGTGTCATTATAATAATAATAATCAGACAACTTCGGCTGTAAATTGGTCTAAATAAAGCATCACTCTTGCAATAGGCTAGAGTCTAGACAGCCAATGACGGGGTGATTGGTTGGAGTTCTAAAGATAGGATTCCCTCGGCACGTTTGCGACCAGAGACGTGGGGTGGTACAGTGTTTTCCTTGATGCGTCTCTTGTTCGCCAGTCGTGGGTAATTGTATGTGTAGTGCAGATCATGATGGGTGCTTTTCCACCCCTACGAATAGGCCTAAACTTTCGTCCTATTCTATGGAGAAATCTTGGACCATTTTCAAAACCATTCCAATCAAATATAAAACTGTGATACGGACTGAGGAACCCCCACCCCTTAATATTTAAATATTCCTAAATTGTAGGCACCACCTTAATAATATTTTCCTCAAATACGTGTCTCCTGTGTTTTATTTAATGATAATAATTAGTAAATGCAGTGTAATGTTAACTTAAGACATGGTTAAATGTAAGAGCAGGCTTACGCCTTAACTTTGCCATGTAAATAAAGATGATAATAGTAATAATAAATAATAGGGTGTCAAAATGCCGAACAAAATACAAAAATAACAAAAACATATAAATAAATAAAAAATAAGAGCTAACCCCCTTCCTCCACCCATAGTCAATTTGTGAAAAAATAGTATCCTTTTCACCTGATTTTCTCTTAATATTTTCCAAGGTCTTTAATTAGATATCAAGGTGATTCGCCAAAATAACAACCCCAAATGTCATAAAACTATAAAAATTGCTTATATGGTGTTTATCAATCTTTTAAAAATATATATTCTATATATGAGACGTATTTAGCTGTTATTTCTTTACTTAGAAATATATTTTAGCAATAATTATTTTTTTAAACACTAAAAAATTACATTTGGCTGGAAAGCGTCCCTAGGACTTTTATGGCTTAGTCACGGTTACTGAGTTGTAAAGTATAAACTATCGTTCTAAATGTTAATAAAACTTTAGAGGTGAAGTAAACTAAGCCATAGCAGAGGGGGGAAAGGAAAGCTTATACAAGTAGTCCATGCCATCTAGTTGAGATCTGCGTTAATTCATTTATCATATCCTATTCTTATAAAAAGAATGTTATAATAAATACAACTTAGTTGGACTTTGCGTATCCCTTGAAATTCTTGGCGTACCTCTTGGGATACGCGTAACAAAAATTTGGAAACACTGGATGGAATAACGAGCCCGTGACGAAATATAAATTATATACTCATCATAACTATTCAGAATTAAACTAGGACCTCCGTTAAAAACATGGAAACGGGAATAAGAAAATTTACCAATAACATACAGTTCCGTGTTCGTGCACATTCATTTGTAAAACACGATTAAAAACTTGTCCATTTTTGGGGCAACATTTTTTTTAAAGTATTATAATCCTTATCTATCCTACCAGTTTCTGCCAAATTACACTAACGGACCTAAGGAGAACAAGTGTTTGAATGGAGAGAGAATAGAAATCTCATGTAAAATAAATTGTGGACATAGCTGGGATTGAATTCAGCCTCCAGCTAAGAATTGGGAGAGAAAACCACTCGAAATTAAACTTATATTTTCAAGTTTAACTGTATTATTTAGAAAAAAAAATTTCATGAGGAAAAATTTCATTCATGTCTAAGTCAATATCAATTATTTATTTATATATCTTGACTAATACATTCTAGAAAATATTTCTCTATAGCATATACATTATACATAATTAGAAAAATCAAATCTGATACAGTGGCGCACCTAGAGGGTGGCAAGCAGGGAATTTGCTCCTACCAAGACAGCAAATAATTTAAATAAAAACATGAAGAAGAAATAAATCATAAGAATACTAAAGATGTGTTGAATATTAAGTCTACATTTTATGACCACTTGGTATTTAAAATTATTCATAATTCATTACATTTAAAGTGCCCCCAAAATCTTATATTGTAAAAAAAAAAAGTACAGGAATTATAGTTTAGGCCACTTACATGAATAAAATCGCTGCCCTCAGCTACCAAGAAAGAAAACCTCAATTACTTTCTAGACAATCTAAGGGAATTTAATATTCATTCATTTTCTTGGCTCTCTGTGGTTTGGTGGTTGTTACCTCTAACAATCTTACCCCACCCCAATTTCTCCCACAAAGATTTCATTTTAGACACAGTCTTGATTGTATGCCCACTCCTAAGTATATTTCTGGGTGCACCACTGATTTACCCAGTCATGTTCGGGTCTGCTGAGAGTAGTTTTCCATGAATGGTTTCCCACTCTCTTTCTCTTTACAAGCAAATGCGGGTACATTTAATTCAAATTCAACATTCCTCATCCCTAGCCCATTATCGTTATTAATGGGCTTACATAGGTGTTTAAACCAAACGGGTAGTAAGACGCGGTGCTAAAAAAACACTTTTATCAGATATAAAACTCATTAATTTTACTAGATTTAAATTAAGCTTGGTTTATTAGATTAATAAATTATATTACTATGATAATAATTGAATAATTTAAACATAGTATACACAATTAAAAAATTCTTTTCGGGGTAGTAAAATAATTGTATCCCTCACATCTATATAAACACACACACACATATATATATATATATATATACGATATATGCATGTTAGCCTTAGTATAATCAATAGTTAAGGTACAGCAAGTCAACATAAAACCGCCATGTGACATAATTTCCACAAATTTATTCAATTGTGATCAACCCAAGAGTTCATATTCCAATTTATATTTAAAGTATTTAAAACATTTGTTTTAGAAAACTACCTATTGTCAACGAGTTACTTGAAAAACTTTATTTGGATTATTCTAGTTGAGTAGAATCCAAGCCCCACCAACCATAACACGGACACCAAAGATATAGACTAGCTAACTTGTATTTCCTTCCAGCGCACACCAAAAAAATATTATTATTATTAGCACCACGTCTTACTACCCGTTCGGGTTATACGCACTTACGCTAATGTGTAATGGTAGGGTGATTGTCAGATGAAATGGAGGACCTACAGTTTAACGTGGAATCCGAACCACGGTACCAAAAAATTAATAGTGCCAACAATTAGTATTGTTAATAGCATGCATTAAATTAGATAAAGTGATCCCAAATGTCAATCTTGGTCAACTAAACTGGCAAACTAGAATGTTCATAAAATCAGTATTTATGTATGCTTATATTTTTTCATATTTTAATTAGTTTCTGTTGGTATTTTAAAACATACAATAAAAAATACTCAAGATTACTTTTTTATTCGCCATTTGATATAACATACCTTAATATATCAGTTCAATCATCTCCGCTTACATCAACAGAGTAAGTGTAAGGTGAAATGTATCACTTCTAGAAAACTAACATCACTCTTAACGTATATTGCTTTGATTTCACTTAATGGTACTAATCAAACTCACACGAACATGTTGTACTAAGATACGGACTAAATCATGAAAAAATATTCTCTGGATAGTAATCAAGTTTTCGAAAACAATGTTTGTCATTTTGTTGACATTTTGGAGCCGAATTTGACGTCTGATACACTAGAGGTGCACGTACTGCGTGGATTGTAGGTCACCACTGATCTGATGTCGACTTAGAAGGGGGAGGGGGGCCTCAGGCCACCACCGCGCGGGGTCCTTTCCAGGTGAGAGCGTAAAGCGCGCCAAGTCCCTCTAGCGCCAAGCACGCCAACCAGAATCAGGATTTCAAGTAGGGTAGACAACTTTTACTTCAAGTTGGATGCTGCTGGATGGATTGAGCTCACGCTAAGACAATGTCAAATACTCAAGTGGAAGAAGAGAGATTTAAAAAATTATTTGGTCCTAAACATTCTTTTTTTAAATCTACGGACTGGCCGTAGAGGTTTTTTTAGCACCGCTTCTTACTACCCATTTGAGTTATACACATATGTACTTATTACGCTAATGTAATAGGGACGAGGAATGTAAAATGTAGAGGGAGTATACCTGCATTTGCGTGGAGGGAGAGTGGAAAAAACATCTTGGAAAAACCACCCTCAGTACCCCTGACTAGGGGACCCCCCCCCTACCCCACGCACCTTCTCATCATCGGCCATCTAGTATATTGCGAGAGTGACGCCGGCTTAGACCATTTATTTTCAAGCTTTTTCATCTCACCGCCCACTGAAAAAGGTATTTTATTATTATTATTATTATTATTATTATTCTTATTATTAATATTAGCACCGCGTCTTACTACCCGTTTGGGTTGTACGCACTTACGCTAATGTGTAATAGTAGGGTGATTGTGAGATGAAATGGAGGACCTACAGTTTAACGTGGAATCCGAACCACGGTGGAGGCCTGGCATTCCCCACATTCACAAGATGTCTTGTCAGAGGTGAAGGAAGGGTTTGGTAATCAGATAAATATGTGATGGAACCGAGGATTGAACCTCGGCCGCCAGCACAGAAGTTTGACACCTTACCCCTAGACCGCCAGGTCACCAGGAAAGAAAATAAAACTACTAATCTTCTTATCTGAAGGTAAAGAGGAACGCTCGCTGATCGTTCTCAAATATCTTAACATTTTCTAATGTGAGCCTGTAAAAAATGTATTTGTTAGATTAAGGCTAAACCAAAAGCCCCTTTTGATCAAGCCTATTCGAAAAGCTCCACAAATATGCTTAACAAAACGTTGAAAATGAGGTATGTTACATTTTCACACATTTTATTTCTATTAATAAAACTCAAAATAAAGTGTCGTTAAGGAAAAATATCCCGATTGGAATCTTTCGACCTCATTTTGGTGTGAACCACATTTTTAAATAACCCATCGTTGATTAAATGTTTCGTTAGTGCTGAACGCGGCAATTTCTTGCTTAACGGGCTGGCCCCCTTATGGAAAACTTTGTGTGAACATCTTGTGCAGATTTTTTAAATTCTTTTAATAAATAGTGACCTTCATTTACGTTTTCTTCCATCCAACCTTAAATTAGGCATGTTGTACTCTTCGTTTACCCCCAAAAGGTGGAACACTCACCTCGTCGCATTTCATTGTGTAGGCTAGAACAATGATTTTCAAGCTATTTTTGTTCTTTAAATTTGTACACCACAAGTTGTTGGTGCATAGTACAAGTTATACATACAGTATTCTATAATCTAAATCTAAGAGATAACTGGAGAGAGTGAGAGAGAGAGAAAATGGCGCTCCCAGATCGCATGTCCTTACGTCCGAATATTTTATGCCGAGTCGTAGCCCTGGTTATTAAAAGTTTAAAATGAAATATTAATATTTTTAAATTTTATGGATCCCCTAATAAATCTTTGCGTAACTCCGGGAGAATGCGTACCCAAGGTTTAGTATCACTGTGCTAGAAGATAGGGTAAAATTGTAATCGGTTAAGGTAAGACTGCTACCTATCAGGGTAGACAGCGTGTTCTGTACATATATAATTATTTAAAAATGGTTTCCTCAAATTATATATTTTTATGTTTTCGCTAGGAATCCAATACATTTTACGTTAGCACAAATTGAATAATTTAAATACTGTATTATTATTAGCACCGCGTCTTATTACCCGTTCGGGTTATACGCACTTACGCTAATGTGTAATGGTAGGGTGATTGTGAGATGAAATGAAGGACCTACAGTTTAACGTGGAATCCGAACCACGGCGGAGGCCTGACATTCCCCACATTCACAAGATGTCTTGTCAGAGGTGAAGGAAGGGTTTGGTAATCAGATAAATCTGTGCCGGGACCGAGGATTGAACCCCGGCCGCTAGCACAGAAGTCTGACACCTTACCCCTAGACCGCCCTGGTCACCTAAATACTGTAAATTTGAGGCTAGTTGTAGATTATTTAAACTTTTATCATGTTAAGTTATGGATTTACAAACATTAAATGAACAAAAACATTTCACACTGAACAATATGTTTCTGAACCATTTTACACTATGTTAGAGCTAGAAATCATAATTATTAGGGATGGTACAGTGTTAATTAATGTAGTAGTGCTATCACCACTTACCTTAAAAGTGAAAATATGGTATTTACTTTTTCACAAATTTGCAAAAAGATATTTAGTTGAATAAGAAGCTATTCTCCTTTATTGCTACTTTTAATTAATTATTGTGGTGACCTGGCGGTCTAGGGGTAAGGTGTCAGACTTCTGTGCTAGCGGCCGGGGTTCAATCCTCGGTCCCGGCACAGATTTATCTGATTACCAAACCTTTCCTTCACCTCTGACAAGACATCTTGTGAATGTGGGGAATGTCAGGTCTCCGCCGTGGTTCGGATTCCACGTTAAACTGTAGGTCCTTCATTTCATCTCACAATCACCCTACCATTACACATTAGCGTAGGTGCGTATAACCCGAACGGGTAGTAAGACGCGGTGCTAATAATAATAATAATTATTATTATTTTTTATAAATACAAGCTGTCATTTATTTTTCTAAGATTAACAAACTTTAGTTTGATAAGATTAAATTATTTTTTATTGAGTCTATGTATTTTAATAAAGTTGTCTCCTCTCTTACAAACGCCTATTATATAAAACCATCAAATGGTGTGTTGGGAGAAAGGTGGGGAGGGGTAAGGGTGGAAAATTGGTAAGGAAATGCTAAAGGCAAACAAATAGTGGCAATATCATAGATGAAGAGATTTCGGTAAATTTTTCAGATCATTGAACCCCATGGAAAGGGGAAGTATTGGTAATTTTGTTTATCGTAATATTGAAGTATCAACATGTGGTCTACCACTAACCTGATGTTAGTGTCAGATTCAACCACCAGGCGATTATTTGATACGTTAATGTGAGGAAAAAAAATGGAATCGTTGTCATTCTTTGTTAATGTTTCTGAAGTTAACGTCCTTAGGATAAATTTATTTTGAACTATATTGCATTTATTCCATTTACATGGCCGGAATTGTTTCAAGGAAACAAAACTGAGAATTTCTTTAAACGTAATTTATTTTATAAATAATTTAGGAAAAATTTCGGGTGGAAAATTGTTCACCTCACATCTCAAAGTGAGAAAGGTGTAACACTGAGCTATTAAACCATCCAATTAGGTTCTTTTCTATGGGCTTACCATTTTTGATGGGTCTTTTGATCCCGACGTCAACATCCGGACAGATCAGTTCCCCTCGATGGCCATCACGGTGGCTTTCATTCCAAAGTTCTCAAATATGCGTCGCTTGTTGGTCGGTGGCAGTACATTGTTAAACCAGGGTGGTCCAGGGTGGGGCCCTGGCACCTTTTACGAGCCGGGGTACAACCCCGGTGCTTTAAAAGGTAAAATACCTATGGTAAGTATTGTACTGTACATCGTACAATATGAATTATTGACTCAATTAAATTCAGATCAGGGGGAAGAGTAAAATAAAATATAAAGGCAACTGAGAGTGGGGAATTCCATGGCTTAGAGATTACTAAGAAGCGACACCAATCTTCAAATAGGATCGGTTGCAATTCTTGAGTTACATTATGGACAATCTAAGAGTTAGATGTTTCAAAACTATTATAGGCCGTAGAATAAAAGAGAATGGCATTAGTATAGGAGAATATCCCACAGTTTTGAAGGATTTTTAAATACTCACTTCACACTTGTGTCCGAGTAGTATTTAAATGCCATATGGCAAGGAAACCATGAACAATCATTTCACTCGCTTCAAAATAGAACTAAAAAAAAGTAATAAATTAATTTCTGGACTATTTTGATTGTGGAGGAAGACGTAGTCTAGAATCTACTCAACCTCTAGCAGACTGCTTAAAATCAATTCCTTCTAGTTCTGATGAGTGTGAACGCTATTTTAGTGGAATCGTTGTGTGTATGATTGGGGATTGAGAATAGGGCCAGGAAAACTTTATCGGAATATTTGGGGCACGGTTAAGAAGGTCCATGAAACAATAATGGCCGCATAGGTCCGAGCCTATGTCCTGAAGTTGAATCGTGTTGTGTGTCCATCGGGAAACATTCTTGTGTATAAATGCCGAGTGAGAATTTATACACGGAAATTGACCATAACTATCAATGTACCCCCTCCTCCCCACGCTATTCTTGCCGATAAATATAGCAATCCAATGCGTCCCGTTGATATCAACGATACGTAGAAGCGGTTCCATGATGTCACCCACGGGCTGGGAATCGGCAATATCCATGTAAACGAACATTTTTAAGATATTTGGTTCGTAGCCTAGCTGTAGACTAACATGACTAGAAAGGGTCACCAATTGTAGAGTTCATGAATTTTTTGACGTCTACTTTGTTATTGAGATTTATGTAGCTGAGTTAGTTTTTAACCTCTCTATAGCGTTTAGGCCAATACATATCTCCTATTCTAATTACCCCCGGCGCATGGGGAAGAACCTCCTAATATGACTTTTAGCGCATCTGTCGATGTGGTTGAGTATGCTCTTGACAGCCTCAAAAGGATACTCCTCTGAGTCTTCTTGAACAACTTGGCCGGCACTACTATCTTCAGATTATGAGCCCATACACCTACACCGTAGCCTACTATTGACACAAGTATTGCTTCATGATACTTTTGAATCGTTCAAATAGGGAGATGAAACCGCCTCTGCCCTATAAACTATGATTTTTTTTAAATGTCATTTCTGGCTTTTCCGCAAACCTGTTCCATGTGGGCTCCACCATTCAGTACATACTGAACTTGACTTGTGATCCCTTCAAGGTCAGGTATTAGTAGGTTTCAGATGGTATCTGCTATAACTGGCCTCTGTGGTTGTCAAAGAAGCAAGGAGGTGTCAAACAATGCTGCCGAATGATTGCACAAATCATACTTGAATACTGGGGGCAGCTCTTCTGATGCTTTTGCAACAAATATTGAGTCGCTGGAAAAGTAGTAGAGGATCAACCTGCATTGCTTCGCCACCAATCTGTACTAATATACTAATGATTGCATACTCATGATTATTACCTTAGCCTTTCCTTCAATGCGTACTCAGCAGTGGTTTGACCTTCCATGCTAGCCCAGATATTCTGGCCGATGATCTTTGCTTTGCCAAAATTTATAGTAATGTGTGAATATATCACAGTCGAGACAATGCACAAGATTGGATTTCTTACTTTAAGATAGTCTAGAAATATGTGTCCTTCAGGTCACGCGCTTGTCTTAAATCTGTCATGTCTTTGTTCTACCCTCCAGAGTTGTAGTTGACTCCAGCGTAAGCTGGCATGGCGAGAAGCCATGTTAGACGCCGTAGTTATGACAGCCCACGCCATCCTGTGAGGCCACCAGTGCTTTTAATTCTTCTCATCAGTACATGCTCGATTATTAGCTCTACGGACAGGCCAGCCCATAAACGATAACTTATTCTGACCACATGTGTAGTATTTGTCTACAATTGAAGAAGAGACGAGTCAGAGACATAAACAAACTTGCCCAATTTCATCATCCCAGTACCTCTGGAAATCAGGTAGGAGGAACAACAAAACACGACCGAGAGAAACCGCGCCGCGTGATCAACTGCCCGAGCCCACCAAGATTAAAACGGCACCCACTAGAATTCGCTTCAGTCCTAAACATTCCAAAGAGCTCAATTTAGGAAGAGAGGCTTGCGCTACTCTAGTCCAGAATATTCCGGTCGTTTGGAGTTGGTTGTAGAAGCACATATTGTGACGCGCATTCCTCCCTTTGTGTGACCCTAATGTGTTCCCCCTCCTTGATCCTAACCTTCCATGTTCTCTGGGTTTTCTTGTATATATAGTACAGGGATGGAATATGTCCGGTACTGTTGGATTTGGCTTTACAATGAGAAGTACGTAGCCGTGGCTACATATATTTAAAATAGTAAGAACAAATTTCTTTTCGGCTTAATTATATTTTAATTTTGTAACCTTTTCAAAATTCTCGTTTCGGACTTTCATAATTAATTATTAAAATAAGTAACTTAATACTAGTAAAAATCATAGACCAATATCAAATTTCAAGATGTTTGAGAGTAGTCAAAGATTGGGATATCGAGACTTAGGTTTATTTTGGTGAGATTGATATTTGTTGGAATATTACCATTGACTTTATAGATAGAATTATCGATAATAAGGTCCAGTGTTGTAGTTTGATAATTTGATTTATTTAATGAATTTTTGCTCTAATGGGAAAAGCTTATCTTGTTTTATAGTACTCTTGCAAGTTTCTAGTCTTAATTATTTTGTGTAGATTTATTCTTGTAAAATGGGAATAGGAATTGAAATCTTTAAATAAATGACGATAGAAGCCTTGAGAACTCACCTATATCAAATAGTTGTTTATTTACATGTTTACGTATTAAGAGATAGATATAAAATTTGTAAATTGTTTCTAAACTAGGGTCAATTTAACAAACTTTATAAGAAAGTCCCTTACGTCTATCATTAATAATTGTGTTTATGCCATCATATATGGTTCTACTTGTTACTAAACATACACATATATTCAATTATATTTTTAATGAATAAATACCAATAAAGGTTTTTTCTTTGTATTTTCTTATGAATAGTATAAATACCCTTATGATAGTTTTTTCTCATGTGTGTTTACTCTTCCTTTTTTTCGGAACTCACCTCTGACAAGACATCTTGTGAATGTGGGGAATGCCAGGCCTCCACCGTGGTTCGGATTCCACGTTAAACTGTAGGTCCTCCATTTCATCTCACAATCACCCTACCATTACACATCAGCGTAAGTGCGTATAACCCGGACGGGTAGTAAGACACGGTGCTAATAATAATAATAATAATAATAATTTTTCGGAACTCATATACTCTTGAGGACTGCCGTTAAATTATCATTCCTGCATCTAGATTGAGTTGCGTGCTCTGAGTTTTCAATGTTAGTACTCAGACATTCGAAACAGTTACTCTAATTGTGTTCTTTATAATTTTCTATTTGAGCCTTCAATTTTTGATTTGTTAGGTAAAGGAGGTTTCAAATTCTGCGCCACTCTGATCTAGAGTGAGCATTGAGTCGTGTCCTGGATCACGTTCTTGCGGACATTAAGTTCAAGTATGTGTTCAATTACTTGGATGATATTTGTGTGTAGAGTGACTCTATGGATGACCATATAGGGCATTTAGAGGAAGTGTTGAGTCGTCTGCGTAGTGTAGGTTTAACTGTTAACCCCGATAAAGTGACATGGGCTAGACCATCAATCAAATATCTTGGGTATGTGATTTCCTCGGGAAATCTGATCATTGATCCTGAGCGCATCCGTCCCATTTTGAAATACCCCCCAGCCAATAACCTTAAAAGTGTTTTGCGATTCATTGGGATGTGTGCATACTACGCCAGATTTATTCCGTTCTTCTCTGAGATAGCTGCGCCTATTAATTCCCTAAAAAAGAAGGGTGTTGTTTTCTGTTGGGGTTAGGAACAGGCTCATGCTTTTGACCTTTTAAAAAGGAAGCTCACTTCCCCCGAGGTATTACGGATGCCTGATTTTTCGATTACCTTTCCCCTTCAAGTTGATGCCTCTTCTGTGGCTCTGGGCGCTGTTCTATCCCAGAGGAATTCGGAGGGTGTTAGGCCGCTGGCTTTCGCTAGTCGGACGCTCAGCGACGCCGAAAGGAGATAATAGTGCCTACGAGAAAGAATGCCTTGGCTGAGTTTATGGCATCGAGAAATTTGCTGATTATTTAGAACAGAGAGTTCGAGCTTTACACTGACAACATGGCGCTTGCGTAGATGTGGGAGCATCTGAAACAGTTAGGTAAGGTGGGTAGATGAGTTTGGAGGTTGTCCAGATTCAAGTTTACAAGGCATCATATTTCTGGGAAGCACAATTTAACTGCGGATGTTTTATCCCGCATGGCGGAAGTTTGTAGTCCCATAGGTTCTGAGGAGGTAGCACCAGAGTCCTGTGTGATAAGATCTATTCCTGAATCTTTTATTTCGATCAGGGATCATCAGGGTAGCGACCTCTGGTGTCTTGACATCAAGGAGAGTATTCTGAGAGGAGGGAAATTAGGTCTATATTCTATGATTAAAGATCTTCTTGTTGTGACCAATGCTAAGGGAAAGTGTAAGAAGATTGTTGTGCCCGTGGCTATACGCCCCATGTTGATTAGGTATTTTCACGATTTTGTGTATGGTGGTCATCTAGGCGTGCTGAAAACTTCCAGGAAAGCTTCTAGAGAGTTCTTCTGGTCTGGGCTGTATAACGACTTTAAAGTGTGGGCTATCCACTGTGAGGATTGCTAGAAGGCTAAGCCCACCCAAAAGTCCAGAGTTGGGTTTCATTCGGCCAATTTTGCTCAACGCCCCTAGGATAAGGTGATCGTCGATTATATTGGGCCCAATACCCGTTCTACTTTAGGTAACTCCTGTATTCTTGTATTAGTTGACGATTTTTCTATGTTTGTACTACTGATTCCTCTTCGTAACATGAAAGCGACTAGTACTGTCAACGCCTTTTAGTAGGCATGTTTGGGCATTTTTTGGAGCCTCGCGCATTATAGTTAGTGACAATGGTCCCTGATTTAGGTCTGTCACATTTAAGGACATGTGTTTTGGTTGGGACATAAAGCATGTCACCACGAGCCCTTATCACCCTGGGCCAAACCATGTGGAACGGTTTAACTGGAATTTGGTGATTGCCCTGACGATTTCCCATAGTCAGGCATAAACTAGGTGGGACCAGAAGTTAGATTTTCTTAATTTGACTTTCAATTCAGCCTTCCATGAGTCAACTAGATCATCGCTAGCTTCTGTTTTCCTGTGCCGGCGATTGAATCATCCCGTTCTCGCTATTTGGGATATCAATCCATTATTGGAAGATGTTTATGGTGTCTCTCATGAAGATAGATGTAGGCGTGCCCTTGATAATCTGAGGAGAGCACAGAGAAGGGTGGCTAACGCTTATAATAAAGGAAGACTCCCCGTGCCTTATGTAATAGGAGATCACGTCCTATGTAGAGTTTACCTTGAGCTCCGCGGTGGACAAGAGATCCGTCAAGATGTGCCCGAAGTGGGGTGGCCCATGGACGGTAGAACAGTTTTTAACTCCCGTGACGGTCCTCCTCAAGAATGTCAACGACGCTTCCATGACTAGACGAGCCCACATCAGTCACCTTAAAAGTGTAGGTTCAATATTCCCTAATGTAATGCAATGGTAAGTCCGTTATGTGATATGTGTTGATTGTTTATTATGTGTCTTGTTGCAATCGCCCTAATTGCAAGCCTGGGCCCAGGCGAAACAAACTTGGATTTGACATACGTGCTTAGGCAATCCTAAACACTGTGACGGTATATACCGTGGCCAAATTTTTTTTTGTGAACTAAATAACCTAATTGTGGTATATCGCTTTAATTAATATAGTTCGTGGTAGTTAGTGACAGTGTTTTCTAGCGGGCTATTGGTACCATAAACCTTTCTGTGAATTAACAACTATAGTTACATTCTCGTATGAGAGCGGGAATGTGGTTTTATGAGCCAAAGAAAGGATGGTACCCTCAGGAGAAAAATGAAGACCCTGTGTGATGAGTCAAGACTACGATCCTGACTGAAGGAAGGTCATCGTTGATGAATGCTTACTGCTTTTTCATTTTGTGCAGCCCAGAGAACTCCCGTCGCCTTATATCTTCCTCATTCCCTTTTCATACCCTCGGCGCGTAACAATATGGAGAGCTTCTGGAAGATTGGGCTGGGACTAAGTATGGAACCATGGCTCTTCAACGAGCGACTGCCTTGGGATGTTGGAGAACGGTGGACGAACTTGGACAGGTGGTGGGCCGGTCGATGACGTGGCCTGCAGAAACGCGCAGCGGGAGAGCAGGTTAGAATGTGCTTTAGAGATGCTGCATCCATAATGGTTCAGGCAGGTGGGCCCTAATGTTCAACGCGGGTCCGGATGAAGTCTTGGCTCCTGAATCACTGAAAGTTCTTTTGGACGTGAGGAACTGGGAAAGAAAAATCCCTAGCTCTGATGTTATGGATCCGTGAGAGATCCTACGGTTATGCTTCCGGAAGTCTCCTTTCATCTGTCCAAGTCACCGGATGGATGTCGAGGTCCAACCGGCTACAAGATCACGGGGGGAGATTTGTAGCATTTGACTACAATTGAAGGAGTCGGAGACATAAACCAACTCACCCAATTTCATCATCCCAGCGCCTCTTGAAAACAGGTTGGAGGAACAACAAAACACGACCGAGAGAAACCGCGCCGCGTGATCAACTGACCGAGCCCACCAAGATTCAAACGGCGCCCACTAGAGTTCGCTTCAGACATAAACATTCCAAAAAACTTAATATAGGAAGAGAGGCCTGTCCTACTCTAGTCCAGAATATTCCGGTCGTTTGGAGTGGCTTGTAGAAGCACATATTGTTACGCGCTGTTTAGTATTTATTTCTTTATATTTTATTATTTTAGTATCAATTTCATTATTGTTTACTTAATTAAATATTTCTTATATGCATTCATTATTAATTTATGTAATTATCACATTTTTCTGTTTACCACCTTTTCTTTCATTAAGTTATGTGTTGTAAGGGTGGTACAATCGCTCTTTCGTATTTTTACGCACGTTTCCTGTTAGTTCGCAAAGTGTTTTCCTCAAAGGTGGACGTGCGTCACCACCGCGGCTCAACTTCTGTTTCTCTTAGTGTTTTGCACTCTCTTTCACTAATTTAAATAACCCATTCTCATCCTAACCTGCGTAAATGTGTGTCTGATCAGAATCCACCAAGATAATCCCATCACAACCGCTGGTAGGCCTACTTGGGTTATTGATTCACCGGATCTTCAGCAGCAGGTAGGATCTCACCATGTATACTTACGCACACATTAATTGAATAATTCTCCCTCTCAATCAAATTAAAATCATTGGTCCTCCAGTCAGGGATGTTTCTAAATACATAAGATAATAAATTAAATTATTTTATTTAGCTATTATTCGTACCACGCTATTGTGTTAAAGTCCATTCAAATAAACAGTAATAAAAATAAAATAAAACTGAACATTTTCCTCGCAAGACAATCAAATATAACTAGTGTTAAAATAATTACTTTGGAAAATAAAACTAATTGTGTAGAATATCAGAAAAACCTATTTTGGAATTGCCGCCAAGAAAGACCGCCATTCAATAACTTGTTATCGGTGAAACTGATATTCTATTTTTAATGTGCCGCTTAAATAATAACTAGATTGAATTAGTGAGCTGTGAACTAAACATTCAATATTAATTATAATATTATGTGCGCAGTTAAATGCTATGTACCACCCAGTTTGTTTTAATATGTTGTTTTTTTTGTTGAAAATAATCACTCGGCCAAACATTCATTGTAAGTTGTTTTGAAAGGAATGTTTCTTAGTTACTCTCCCCCACCCCTCTTTCTCTTTCGCTAGCCACACTAAGATAACGGTTTGTTTCAAAACATCCTCTTCTCAGAACAGCGCGTTCCTAGACTTGTGTATAGACAGTTTCAAATGACATTTGCTCTTTCTCTTTCTTTTTCTATATTGTGTTTGATCCCAAGTAAATATTATTTACAAATAAATAAATGCACAAGCTGATTTATTATTAATAATAATATTAACATAATTCAAGATGAAGTACTCAAGCTTTGTGCATCAAACAGAACAAATCAAATCAAGAATTACTAAAATACAAGATCAATTAAACATTATTTCTCGATGTGAAACGTTAAACCCAGTTCAAGTACAAAAGAGTACAATTCTTGGTAAGGAATCAAGTGCTAAAAGAGCAGAATTTGATGCATCCTTGTCTAAATTAAACAATGTCACAACCCACACGCAAGAATATGATCCAGATAAAATAGACGAATTACAAAATATAATTGCAGATTTAGACGTCAATATCCAATGTATTGTCAGCTTGCTAGTCCCTTCTTTATTGGTTTCCACAAGTGATCCACTAAATGAATCAACAAAATCAAACCACTCTGTTGCGTCCAATATTAGGTTGCCTAAAATTAATTTGAAGCAATTCTCTGGTGAGCCCACGCAATTGTTAACATATTCGAGTCTCTATGAGGCCACAATTCACAATAACACGTCTCTGACAGAGGTCGAGAAATTTCAGTATCTCTTAAGTTCACTAACATCCGAACCACTAAACATAATAAAGTCACTTCCACTCACTGCAGAAAACTACACAGTTGCTTGGAATTTGCTCAAGAAGAGATACCACAACATCCGATATTTGATTAATCTACACACTGACAATTTAATTGATCTACCTAATATTGAACAAGTGACTGTAAAAACTCTTCGCTCCTTCTTATTAACTTATAATGAGCACTCACAAGCATTATCCGCACTTAATCAAAAGATTTACGAGGAAAACATAATTTTTTCAAACATCTTGATACGTAAAATTCCTCAAGAGCTCAGAACGAAATTTGAAAGTAATCGTGCTGATACACAGGTTCTACCAACTGTCAGTGAGGTAATACTTTTTTTGGAAACTGAGTGTACACACCTAGAGGCGGCCAATCTCTCGCATAAACTGTCGTCACCAAAACAATCGATAATGCCAACACACTCATTTTCACGCCCACCAGCACAGAGATCAACGAGGACGGTTCTTTTATCTGAAAATATAGGTTCAAATAATCACTGCCCGTTTTGCAAACAACCAGAGCATAATATTTATAAATGTACAGATTTTCAATCTTTAACTCCACAGAAAAGATTTGCATTTATTAAATCAAATCGATTCTGTGTTAATTGCCTAGGTACTTCACATCGTATATCCAACTGTCAGTCAAAACATGTGTGTCAACAATGCAATAAACCTCATCACACATTGTTGCATCTTTCTCCTCAATCACCTGATGCAACACAAACAACTGTCTCAAACAAAAGTTGACAATTACAGAAATCTCACACTGAACCGCTGAGAAACCATCGTGCTACTTTTCACCCAGACACCCCTACTTATTCACAGTTGACCGATTCTTCAACTAAACCTTTTGTTGGTCTGTCTTCAACAACTAATAATATTGTACTCCTAGCCACGGCTCTAGTCCACATTACTACACCCTCAGGCAATACACAAATTGTGCGTGCGATATTGGACTCGGCGAGTCAATCCACGCATATCACTGAACATTGTGCACAGTTGCTAGGCGTAAAACGTAACTGCCTCAAACCCAGTAACGTTCAGGGGATATCATCCACTAAAGTGAAACTTAAGGGTAGTACTCACTTAAATATTTCCACATGTGGTGGTATACCATTGGCACACGCTCACTCAGTTTTGATAATTGATAAAATATCATCAAATATGCCGCAAACTCGCATCTCACCTGATGTAATGACAAAACTAAAACATTTTGTTCTTGCGGACCCTACGTTTAATGAGAGTGGTTCTGTTCAAATGCTAATTGGTGCTGACCTCTTCGCTCAAACACTCACTGGTGATCTCTATCCACTTGGAAAAGACATGCCTATAGCGCTAGGAACTATATTCGGCTTCGTAGTTATGGGAAGCGCTCCCTCTATTAGTGAAGATACCAACCAGCCAGCTTCATCTAATCTTATTATGTTATTATCAACCACTGACATTGACCTGCACAACTCACTTCAACAGTTCTGGAAATTAGAGGAACCACCCCTTTCGAAGGTGGTTACGCGAGATGAGGAAATATGTAAAAATCAATTCCGCAACACGCACGCTAGGGACAGCACTGGTCGATACGTGCTTCGACTTCCATTCAAGGAACCTAGGCCATCTCTTGGTGATTCATCATATCAAGCAAAACGGCGTCTTTATGCCCTTGAAAATAAATTAAATTCTCAACCAGCTCTCAAGAAATCATATGGTGAATTCATGGATGATTATCATAAATCTGGACACATGAAATTATTTATCAACACACTCCAAAATAATTCCCAACATTACTTTCTACCTCGTCATAGCGTGCATAGAGAAACAAGTTCTACCACTAAGCTGCGTGTAGTATTTGACGCAAGTGCCAATGGCACATCTGGCCTTTCATTAAATGATGTACTTCATTCAGGCCCGAAACTCCAAAATGATATTTGCGATATTCTTTTAAACTTCAGACGTCATAAAATTGTTTTTAGTGCAGATATTCGTCAAATGTACAGATAGAATAAATTACATCCTGACGACCAAAATTATCAATTGATCTTTTGGTGCGAAAATCCTAATTTGCCTCTCAAAGTGTACCAACTTACCACTGTCACATATGGTGTAACTAGCTCCCCTTATCTTTCAATTCGGACTCTACATCAACTTTTTGAAGATGAAGGTCAGGCCTTTCCCAGCGCATCCCGAGTGCTACAAACCCAAACATTTGTCGATGATATTATCACTGGCGTTGACAACTTAGAATATACACTCTCTCTTCGCCAAGAGCTCACAGAGTTGTTAAGAAAAGGTGGGTTTGAATTGCGCAAATGGTCCAGTAACTCACACCAGGTACTGAGCGCTGTACCTCAGGAGCATCGTGAGACCCCACTTTACTTTCGCACTCCTGAACAACCCCTCTTTAGCATCCTTGAGCTCAAATGGAAGCATAATAGTGATGCATTTTCGTATAAGATTGATATAATCCAACAAGTCCCGACTAAACGTTCAGTACTCTCCGCTATAGCTCAAATTTACGACCCGTGTGGTTGGTTGACACCAGTAGTATTCTGGGCCAAATCATTGATGCAACTTCTATGGACATTAGGACTATCTTGGGATGAACCTCTACCCGCAGATATTTCTGCAAAATGGTTAAGGTTTCTGGAAGAGCTTCCAGCCTTAGAAAACTTTAGCATACCTCGATACCTCTCTCTCTGCTCCACTGTAGATGTACAATTACATGGATTCTCAGATGCATCTGAGCAAGGTTATGCAGCAGCCATTTATCTCAGATGTGTTACTCAAAACTCCGAAGTCAAAGTAAATTTGCTTATTGCAAAATCTCGTGTCGCACCTCTGAAACGGATTTCGTTACCCCGTCTTGAATTATGTGGAGCTCATTTACTTTCAAAATTAATGCAATACTGTAGAATCATCATATCATCTCATTACCACATAAATTCAGTTACCGCTTGGACAGACTCAACCATCGTACTTGCATGGATACACACTCCACCATACCGTCTCATGGTATACGTTGCTAATCGGGTTTCCCAAATACAAGATATGACACCTCCAGAAGTATGGGCTCATGTCCCTACCCATCAAAATCCAAGTGACGTAACCTCCCGTGGTGTATCACCTCCCCTGCTCTGTAACCACCCTTTGTGGTGGACAGGCCCACCTTGGTTAGCAGCATCCAGCACACAATGGCCTCCACTTTACTGTTCATCTTCAGAATCACACACTCTCCTAGAGACGAAACCCCAACCATTAAACATACTTATCTCGACACACAAAGAAGACTGGGATTTACTATTTCGATTTTCATCGTGGTTCATCTTACAGATAGTTGTTGCCTATATATTACGATTCATCAGTAAACTCAGAAAAGAAGATATTTGTTCTGGGCCTCTCACTCCTAAAGAATTAGAAAAGGCCACCCTTTTAATAGTGAAGTTAATCCAAACTAATCATTTCGAGGAAGATATCAATCTCCTCAAACTCGGCAAAAGTTGTAAACCACGATTACAACGTTTAGCACCGTTTCTGGATTCTGAGGGATTACTCCGTGTTGGAGGTAGACTCAAACAATCACAGTTGCCGTACTCAGCTAAACACCCCTTAATTCTACCCAAAAAACATCATATTACCTATATGATAATAGATTACTATCACCACAAGCACCTACATGCAGGCCCACAACTATTGCAATCCATAATATCCCAAGTCTATTGGATTATCTCGGCTAGGAGTGTTATCAGATCTCGCATTTTTAAATGCATAAGATGTTTCCGATGCAAGCCAACCAACACAGCCCCCTTAATGGGAGATCTACCTGAAGCTCGTATCACTGCCTCAAGACCTTTTCTTAAGACAGGAGTGGATTATGCAGGTCCTTTCACAATTAAGTTACACACATTACGGCGATCGCAACCGATAAAGGCATACCTGTGTGTATTCATTTGTTTCACCACCAAAGCTGTACATCTTGAGGTTGCAACAGATCTCTCTACAAGCGCATTCATTGCTGCACTAACTCGCTTCGTGTCTCGTCGTGGGTTATGCTCAGACATTTATTCTGACTGTGGCACCAACTTCGTGGGAGCTTCTACTCAATTGAAGAAAATAAGAACAGCATTTCTTAAAGAAAAGAATAATCAAGATCAAATTGACCGATTTGCCGCAGAAAATGGGATCAAGTTTCACTTCCTACTTCGCTACACCAATGTGGACTCTGGGAAAGCGCTGCTAAGAGTGCTAAACACCACCTAACCAGAGTTATTGGCAGCCAAATATTGACATTGGAAGAATTAATTACACTCACCAGGAAAGTTGAAGCTATGCTCAACTCCCGTCCCCTCACACCCTTGTCTTCAGATCCGTCAGAGATTGATGCACTTACCCCGGGACATTTTCTCATTGGAAACTCTCTCACGGCTCTCCTCGAGTCGCAAATAGAAGAAATACCTCTCAATCGTCTCAAGAGATGGCAGGTAATTCAGGCCCTTTCACAACGATTTTGGTCAAGATGGCATCGGGAGTATCTCCATAATTTACAACAACGAATCAAGTGGAGTACTCAAAATGATAACCTCAAGAATGGAGACCTCGTAGTAATATATGATTCGGGCTCACCCCCCCCTTGCTTGGCCTCTTGGGCGAATAGTTTCAACGTCTCCTGGTCCCGACGGCGTGGTACTAGTAGTAACTCTACGTACATTAAGAGGATCCCTTACTCGGCCTGCTGTAAAGGTTTTCCCTTTACCTAGTAATTAGGTCTCATTGTGTTCTGTGTTTCTTCCTTATTCTTGAACCTGAATAGTTCAATGGGAGGAGGATGTTTAGTATTTATTTCTTTATATTTTATTATTTTAGTATCAATTTCATTATTGTTTACTTAATTAAATATTTCTTATATTCATTCATTATTAATTTAGGTAATTATCACTTTTTCTGTTTACCGCCTTTTCTTTCATTAAGTTATGTTTTGTAAGGGTGGTACAATTGCTCTTTCGTATTTTTACGCGCATTTCCTGTTAGTTCGCAAAGTGTTTTCCTCAAAGATGAACGTGTGTCTCCACCGCGGCTCAACTTCTCTGTTTATCTTAGTGTTTTGCACTCTCTTTCGCTAATTTAAATAACCCATTCTCATCCTAACTTTCGTAAATGTGTGTCTGATCAGAATCCACCAAGATCATCCCGTCACAACCCCAGGTAGGCCTACTTGGGTTATTGATTCACCGGATTTTCAGCAGCAGGTAGGATCTCACCATGTATACTTACGCACACATTAATTGAATAATTCTCCCTCTCAATCAAATTAAAATCACGCGCATTCCCCCCTTTGTGTGACCCTAATGTGTTCTCCCTCATTTATCCTAACCTTCCATGTTGTCTGGGTTTTCTTGTATATATAGTACCGGGATGGAAAATGTCCGGCACTCTTGGACTTGGCTTTACAATGAGAAGTACGTAGCCGTGGCTACATATATTTAAAATTGTAAGAACAAATTTCTTTTCGGATTAATTATATTTTATTTTTTTAACCTTTTCAAAATTTTCGTTTCGGACTTTCATAATTAATTGATAAAATAAGTAACTTAATAATAGTAAAAATCATAAACAAATATCAAATTTCAAGATGTTTGAGAGTAGTCAAAGAATGGGATATCGAGACTTAGGTTTATTTTGGTGAGATTGATTTTTGTTGGAATATTATCATTGACTTTATAGATAGAATTATCGATAATAAGGTCTAATATTGTAGTTCGATAACTGATTTATTTAATGAAATTTTGCTCTAATGGGAAAAGCTTTATCTTGTTTTATAGTACTCTTGCAAGTTTCTAGTTTCTTAATTATTTCGTGTAGATTTATTCTTGTAAAATGGAAATAAGAATTGGAATCTTTAAATAAATTATGATAGAAGTCTTGAGGACTCACCTTTTTCAAATAGTGGTTTATTTACATGTTTACGTGTTCTGAGATAGATATAAAATTTGTAAATTGTTTCTAAACTAGGGTCAATTTAACAAACTTTATAAGTAAGTTCCTTACGTCTATCATTAATAATAATAATTTTCTATTCGAGTCTTCAATTTTGGATTTTTTAGGTAAAGGAGGTTTCACATTGAATCCCTCTTCAAATCTCTGGAAGACATTTGTATGTTCCACCTGGAGCATCAGCATCCACTGCAAATACACCCGAGCAGTTTTTGTGTAAATATTATGTCCAGATGCTGCCATTAAAGAAGCATTTATAATAATGATTCATGGTGAAGTTGCCAGTTTTCCATATATTTGGCTCTCAGAAACTTTCGAAGTAAGTCCATCTTCATGTCCTGTATCCGTAGGGCAGCAATCCTACTAGAGAATTTCAGGGATTCTTTTTATCTTCTCAGGCATTCCTTTATTCTGAGCATAACGACATGATAAGTTTCCTCTGTAGAAACTGATCCATTCATAGCATATGCATAGAGGACTTCAACTTTACCGAGACAACAATTTCCTATATAATTTCTTGCTAGAATGTATGGAGGAAAAATGCCATCAATAATTTTCATCACTTGAATAACTTAGTACTTTTGATATGTTAAATGGCAGATATTTAAGAGAATTAATAAGTCGAAAAAATTTCTGTTGAAATTTGTGTAAGGTGATATTTACAAAATGCCTGTACTTAACTAGTCTGCCAGTACTGTACTATAACTTCATAAAAATCCCATTTTCAACATCGTTAAGTTTGCCATTTTGTGAGTGCTCATGACTCAGCTTAACGAAAAATTATCATGACGCTTTGCTATTGCTTACCTAGAATATTAATGTGGTTATTGAAGGTGATTTAACATACATATCATATTTATTTACAAAAATACTGTGCAATACAGTATCTTCAATTAAGTTGAACATTTTCCATGAAAAAACCTGCCTAATAAAATCATCTTGCCATTTACATCTTAAAAGTGTCTGCAATTTTTTATCTACAAGTTTATTATTGATTAAGAATTTTTAGCACACCCACTTCTTAGTAATGTTATAAAATGTTGAAGAATCATTAGAAAAAATACATTTTCTATTCAAATATTTAAAAATAAGAATATATTTGCCATTTTATTCATCACTGATATGCACATCTATCATATACTGACCACTTAAGTAAAATGGTAGTGGTCACATAAATGGACAACAGTTGGACTTATTGATTGAATAGTCACACTGACTGAATTATTTGCACATATATGTCTTAAACATATCCCTTGTGTTAACCCAAGAATTCGGTACGATCAGTTAGTAAATTGTTGTTTGCTACATGGGAATTATTTTCCTCAAATTAATCAGAATCTTGAAACCATTTATTTTGAAATTTCGCTTTCTCTTAAGCTGAGTTTATCAAGTCTCAACTATGTAAGTATAGTATGGTATTTAACTATAATTTTATAAGGGGGCAATGTAAAAATAGTATTTAATTTAATTTATTTGAAGTACGTAAAACAGTTTGTGATTCACGGTTTTAAATTTTATAATTTTATTTTCAAAGAATTAACATCTTAATTTGTATATTTGGAACAATAAAAACTTTAGATATTGGGTCCCCAATGGTCAACACTTTGTATCAAAATTTTGACTTCTGCATGAAATTTTCAGCATTTAATTAGGCGATGCACATTTTATGGTTATCCCATTGTTATTAAATTTCTCTTGTATTAATTTTGACCAATAAAATAGGTAAATATTAACTATTGTGTCTAGAAAGAGTTAGAGATCCTTGCTGTATCACGGCTAAGACATTAAACCAATTAAATCAATTTTAAAGTCACTACTAGTTTTATTAATAATTATTCAAGGAACACCCAATAAACAATAACAAAAGGATCTAATTAAAAATGAAAAGATAATAAGTGATATGAAATATAAAGAAAAAGTTCAAGACAGAAAATTTTTTTAATTAGCAAAAAACATTTTGAGTTTATAAGAATTTGAAAAGTTATAGGTAATAACAAGTCTGAATAAATATATATTACATTATATAGAAGAGAAGATAGATTGAATAGAATACTGGCAAGCCTATAAATAATGAAAACTTTACAACTTTATAATTCCTATTAAGGAGTGTGAAATCTATATTGTCACATCACTCTCTCACTTATCAGATTCCATTAAAAAAGATTTTTATTGGTAATATTATTAACTGATTAATATTTGGTAATTATTATAAATACAATCACAATCACATTAAATATTAAAATGGTGACAATAGGCATTACTGAAACTACTCAAATTTAAGTCACGTGCCTCTCACCTTGTTGCATAAACCTTGTTTAGGTATAAATTTATTTTATCATTTTTATTATTAATATTTCAATGATGAATAAAAAATAAAAATCTTTCAAATAATTTATTTTTAAATAATGTGGTTTAAACAAATCTTTAATAATACTGCACATATAATGTCCTATTTTGTCTAATTGATTGAATAGCTAAAAAACTATTCATATAACAATTGTTATATTGTTTAAACTCATTTCCCTCTCCATAATAATTATTTGTTGATGTTCTTATTATATGCTTCAATAAATTTCAATACTAATCGCAAATTACAAGTTATACCCATCATTAGAGGAAGTTTAGCATTACACTGAAAAATTACTTATAGATTTACTCTCAAATTTTGAAGTATGTTTATGTCAAAATTTCTTGAGCCCCCATCCTCCCCAACCCGATTGGAGCACCCGCGTCGCCCCCACTCCTTCCCTCACGAAAATTCTGGATCTACCCCTGTGCTTTACAAACATATCCCCTAAGAGGTTTAAAGAAAAACAAAATCAATTTTTTGAGAGACTTTCTTATTCTATGGCATTAGACAATTATTGTGTTTAAAATTAAGCAGTATCTCTTCACAACAAAAGCTTACAAAATAGTATCAATCTATTTGTTAATATATCAGAAACTTTTGGTTTTATAAAAATATATTTCAAATAAAAGCTTTTTATTTTTAGTAGTACTAAAATTTTACAATGATAAGTTATTTAGTATCTCTAATAGTTAAAGAGATATGGAAATTCACGGTTCTGTAAAGTAGCCTAAAAGTCATTTTCATGGGAAAATGAAACTAGTCATTTTGTTTATAATCTTGACCAACGCATAGATATGGATTTTAATAAAAATCGTTAAAGCCGATTTTGAGAAAATAGAATTTTTCTCTTTTCACTCTTTAGTAAAGTGTTCTTAATTTTAAGGTTTAACAGACATACGGCATTTAAAAAACCACTTTTTTTGTTTCGGGGGGTCATGAAATGTCGACATCCATCAACATCTCGGGTTATTTTTTTTTTTGCGGTGGCAAAACTTTGCCTTAAGTGTCTGAAAAGTTAAAAATATAAATATTTGTGTATAACTTGGAAAATTTTTTGTTTAATAAAAATATTTCAAGTAAAAGATGTTTATTATAAATATATCTACATGTATGCATGATGAGTAATTTCGTATCTCAAAGACTTACAGAGATATAATTAAAAGTTAAAATTAAGCATGAGACCGGAAACCTTAGTCATTTTGATGAAAAATTGAACGTAGCCATTTGGTTTGTAATATTGATCAATGCTGGGAAATAAAATGTATTCAAAATTCTAAGCCGATTTTAATAAACTCGATTTTTTCTCTTTCCGCCCTTTAAGAAACTACCTTTAAATAGGGTTGGATATCCAATTCCAAAAAACCCTTGGGGCAACACAATGAATACCTTCGATACCAAGTTTTAGCCCAATCGGTAAAAGAGTTTAGGCTCTAGCCCGAGGTATAAACTGACAAACAGATGGCATTGCGAAAACAACTTTTTTTTATTCGGGGGATCATGAAATGTCGACATTCATTAAAATCTCGAGTTATATCTTTTTGACGATTACAATACTTGCTGTAAGGTAGCAAGAAAGTATAAATATTAAATCGGATCCCCAAGAACTTATTAAAACGTCGACTTCCAGTTAAATTTTTCTACCTTTTCTTAGGGGTTGCACATTTTTTGATTATCATATTGCTATTAAATTCCTCATTTCTAAATTTTGACCCATAAAATAAGTTAATATTGCCTAGTGAATCTAAACTGAAAGAGAGAGATCATTGCTGTTCAAACATTTCCCCTAAAAGGATGAAGGAAAGAAAACTTACACTTTTTAGAGAGATTTACTTATTTCATATTCTATGGCATTAAAGAAGTATTGTGTTAAAACTTTAGTATATCTTTACAGCTAAAGCTCCCAAAAATTGTTTCAATATATTAGCCAATATCTCAAAAACCATAGGTTTTATAAAAATATATTTCTTATAAAAGTTTTTAATTTTACAAGTACTACAATTTTGAAATTATAAGTTATTTAGTATCTCAAATAGTTGCGGAGATATGGAAACTTCCGCTTCTGTAAAGTACCCTAAATGTTATTTTTATGGGAAAATGAAAATAGCTATTTTATTTATAATCTTAATCAATACCTATATACGAATTTTAATCAAAACCTTTCGCGCCACTTTTGAGAAAATCAATTTTTCTCTTTTCAGTCTTTATTAAACTACTCTTAATTTTAGAGCTAAACAGAGACAGACGTCATTATCCATTTCAAATAAGATTTTTTTTACGATCGCAATACTTTACCTTTAGTGTTCGAAAAGTTAATATATAAAAATATATTTATTTGCGTATAGCTTGAAAGTTATTGGTTTTATGAAAATGTGTTTCAAGTAAAAGATGTGTTTTATAAACTAACCTACATATTTGAAATGACAAGTAATTTAATATCTCAATAGTTTCTGAGATATGATAAAAAAATAAGAATTTACGCATCAGACCGGAAACATTAGTTATTGAGAATAGCCATTTTGTTTGGAATATTTATAAATCTTTAGAAATGAGATTTAATCAAAATCTTTAGAGCCAATTTTGATAAAATTAATTTTTTCTCTTTTAACCCGCCAGTAAACTACCATTAATTTTAGGGTTAGATATCCAATTCCAAAAACCCCTCAGGGCAACCCTATGAAATCCCTAGATACCAAGTTTTAGCCTGATAGGTAAAATAGTTTAGGCTCTAGTCCGAGGTACAGACAGACGGAAATTCAAAAACTACTTTTTGGATTTGGAGGGTAATGAAACGTCGACATTCATCAAAATCTCGAGTTCGATTTTTTTGACAATCACAATAATTTCTCTACCTGTAAGATAGCGAGAAAGTAAAAAGGGAAACCTCTTGAACATTTGGCCACTATAGAGAGTATTTTATTTGTCAATGAGGCAAACAATATATAGCAACGTATTTGATAATTATCAAAGTTATAGAAATAAAGAAAATACTTTCAAGCTTATTAATTTTAATATATTATAAAATTGCTCATATCAATGGTTGTCAATTCAGGATTTAATAGGAAGGATAACTATGATGTTAAAAATAAATACAATTTTTTGATAAATTATTTAATACCTATATCTACTATAAATATTTAAAAACTAAATGTCTTTTGAGGGCTTCATGAAAAATAACTATAAATCAATATGTACTTTATTAAAAGTTATTTATTGAAGAAATTGTTGGAATCAAAAAGTTTATCTTAAAGCATTAAGGGTATTTTTCATTTGAACAAATAATTGACCAATAGTTATTTTTTATGAATCAGATTACAAATGCTTTACATTAGAATTTTCCTTTATTTTAAAGAGTTTGACCAGGTAAACATGTTGCAGAGTGGAAAGAAAGTATATATGTAAAAAGGAGTTTAAGAAATGAAAATCTAGTATTCAGAATTAATGTTTTCATTGATTCAAAATACATAAAGGAAGATAAGGTCTGCGAAGTTGCAGCTAACGTTGACAAATGCCCAGGTTTAATCTTCCGTTCCCTTCATACTCTTTTAGTCCAGTCATTTATAGATTTATTTATTTTGGTTGAGTAGTGATGATCCTCACTCACATAAAAGCTTGATAAAGCAAATCGTTGTCTAATATATTATGTATTGTTAAGAGGTTTATTGTTCTGAACAGTGATTAAATTGGATGTTATAATTTTAATACTCTTTTTTGGACCAAAAAAACCCCAACAAAACAACAACAAAATTTGATGACATAACATGGAGATATATTGATCAGTAAACCAATTCGTTTTTCAAGTTTTACTGAGTGAATATAATATTATTATCGATATTCCAATTGTAATATAATTTATTAAATTTCCACAAGTTTTAAGCAAATGATTCTTTAGGTATACAGTTTGCACTTGCATTCACCACTTCACTGGCATTGTTGTGTTTTTCTCTCTCAGTTGCTCTGGAACACAATACACAATACAAGCCAATTAAACAAAATTAAAAATTACACCAAATGACACTAGAAAGATGCAAGTCAAAAAGACAAATGTAAAACAACCATTCACAGTAATTAACATAGGATGTCAGGCGCCTTCTTCAATAGGCAAGAGAAAAACATCAACTTTTACCAAATCAAATTGGGTAATGTTCCATTCTCTTAGTTTGAAGAAAAGACCTGATGTGTGACCAGAAAAACACAGTATTATCTTGCAATTTAAATGTATATATTGGCCCTACATCTTTCTGTTATGTGTATAAGCCTTGCTCTTCTATCCTCCTCTTAATGTTTATTGAATTAATATAGATGATGTTAGTTGCCAGAAAACAAGAATGTACATTCTAAACACAAACAATTTTTAATAATAAATCAATACATTACTTTAATCCCAAATTTGAGCCATTTATTGTTATGAAATTAAATGCAGATTAAAGAATATTTATAAAAAATAATATTTTACATATTTTTAACAATAACTGGTTATATATCTATATTATAAAAAGAAAAATCCATTGTTTGGCCTATATAAAAATTGCCTTTAAATAGTAAGTATCTACCCGCTTCAGGTACAGCATGGTCCAATGCGCTACTCTTGCAGTAGACTAGACTTCTGATAATGGGTAGAATGAGGTTCGAATCTTGGTTGAGTGTACTGAGGGTAGTTTTTACAAAGTAGTTTTCCACACAAAAAAAAGTACCTAATTAAATTAGATCATCATGAGTGGGTTTTCAAGAGTTAATAAAACATATTGTTTAATTTCTAAATAGAAAAAATTGATTAGATATAACATATCTACTATGCTTGCCAATGAAGTTAGTTAGTTGAGGTATGTTAGAAGGCTTTTGCGACCAGTGCTTGAATTAATTTAATTTTTGGGCTTGAGCCCCATTCTTCTGGTATTTAAGATGTAGTTGTAACAGTATAAAAAAATAAATTAAGTTGTTAGATAAACTTAGATAACACCTTTAAACAGGGCCAAGTATGATACCTTGAACATTAAATACGGTACTGTAGGTTGATGTTTAAAAGTTGTTAGGAGTGTTTTTGAAAATAAGTGATCAATGTAACAAACAGAAAAATTGCCATTTACAAAGAAAAACTGCAAAAAAAGTTTGAATCAGGAATTTATTTCAAAATGTCTGGAAAACCTGGAAAAGTGAGGGAATTTTATAGAAAAAGTTTTGTAGCCACCCTGAGTAGGTTGATTTTGATTTAAGTGTTACAAGTTGCAGTCACAAACCCTTAATCTCATGGCGAGAGGGTGATTGTAATAACATGTGAAATCGGACAAATGAAGCTATAAGAGAAATATATACTTATTAGTTAATAGCGTTGAAAAGTTTTATGGTTTATTTGTAAAATTTATTAATTTGGATAGGGGCCATAAAATGAGTTGATACCAACTATTCACAAACAAGATTACCTCTGGTTTAGGTGGAATTACCAGTCAAGCCTATAAATATATGTCAGTTTCTAGTGCAAAAAACTTAATTGTCATACCTCACAAGAGCAAATTTACCTAACTACTATGCAGTTTCTCTTACAGCTTTATCTCAACAAATTCAGCTTTTTATATGTATGACCATCACACAATGTGGTACTGTTTTGAGAATGCATCCTGTAGCCCACAAAGCAAGATCTTCCTAAAATTAACTTTGATCTGGTGTGACGCTTCTGTTCCAAAGGCCCGTAATATGGCAAGGCCCAAAAGGCTAAAAATAACTAGATTCATCCATCATCCATCCCAGCAGAGGGCTGTTGCAATTTATATTTTTGCCACTTAATTGTAGCAGTAGACATAAAACTAAATGGATCAAAAGTATCTACCAAGTGAGTCAATGAATATAGTTATTACTATTTATAGATTACATAAGCTTTATTACAAACAAGTGAATGATAAAATTGATGGATAATGAAGTCTTATGATATTGTTTGTTTTAGTTGAAGTTAATTGTATACTATAAATATTTAACTTAGCCATTCAGTACAAACAAAATATTGTTGTGAAGAGTAAATCATAACATAAGAGTTTGTGGGACATAAACAGAGAAAAAAAGATGAACAAAGAAAGGAGTAAAGGAGAACAAGGGGCGAATAAGACTAAAAGAAGGCGATAAAATGCAGAATTATTTTGAAGGAAATAGGAAGCTATTCTGGAAGTGGGTAAAGAAAATGAAACAAAGAGTGCAAGGAAAGACATATGACATTCAGAATGAATGTGGTGAGATGATCTGGGATATATACAATATAAGAGAGCAATGATGGGAGTTTTTCGAGCAATTAAGTGGTTATAAAAGGAGATAGAGTAGCAGAAAATAGGGAACATGTTATGATGCGTGAAAGAATTAACGAGGCTAAGGTGTTAAGGCTAAAGATGTAGTAAAGAAAGGCAAAGATGAGGGTGTAGATGGGATCATAAATGAAATGATTATGTGTGAAGTGTGGGGAAATGGTACTATTTGCCAGCTTGTGTAAGTTGTTCAATGTGTGTGCAGGGATATTGAATGTTCCTGATGTCTGGAAGAATTATGTCTTTGTTCCTTTGTACAAAGGCAAAGGCAGTAAGAGTGAATGCAATAATTATAGGGCAATTCGTTTGTTGAATATTCCAGGCAAAGTTTTTGGGATTGTCTAAATTGAGAGGGTGCGTGAAAAAATTGTGGACATGATATGAACTGTGCAATGTAGATTCATGCCAGGTAGAGGTTGCATGGACCAGATATTTGCATTGCAGCAAATGAGTGAAAAATGTATGGCAGTAAGGAAGAAAGTTTATTGTGCTTTTGGTGATCTGGAGAAATCATACAATTGTGTGAGTAGGAGTATGTTATGGCATGTTCTGAGAGGGTATGGCGTGGATGCATGCAGCTTTGAGTGAATGGTTTGACAGTGAACAGAGTGTGAGGCAATGTTGTGTTATATCTTGATGGTTGTTTAATGTATTTAAGGTTGTGGTTTTTGATAACGGAGTATGAGTAAATGATTGTCTGCTTGGTATAAATGGAAAACTGTTAGAACCATTTAATGATTTTGTATATCTGGGCAAAAGTTTCTGTAAAAATGTATGGATAGATGGTGAAATTGACAAATGGGTAAATGCATCTCGAAGAGTAGTTAGATGTGGAATAATACAAAGACAGAAGCAGTATCAAAAGAGATAAAGATGGCAGTATATAAAAGTGTATTGACATCAACATTATTTCATGAATGTGAAGCATGGGTTTGGCCAAGAGAAACACAAAAGAAAGGTGTATAAGAAATGTATTTGAAAAAACAACAACTTATATGGACAAAGTAAGTAATGAACGGGGGGCTTAAAGAATGAGGTTTGAAAGAAAGGGAATTCAATGGGTCAGCGTGAAAGAAGCATCTTACATTGGTTCAGGCATGTTGAGAAGATGAGTGTGGATCAAAACCATATATTATTATTATTATTATTATTATTAGCACCGCGTCTTACTACCCGTTCGGGTTATACGCACTTACGCTAATGTGTAATGGTAGGGTGATTGTGAGATTAAATGGAGGACCTACAGTTTAACGTGGAATCCAAACCACGGTGGAGGCCTGGCATTCCCCACATTCACAAGATGTCTTGTCAGAGGTGAAAACCATATAAGATGAGGCTAAATGTTGTAGATAAATGTGTTAAAAAAAAAGAGAGATATTAAAAGTTCTAAGAATAAAAGAGCATGTATGACTTGGTGTATGGATGTTGTTGAAATGAAGGGAGTATGCAAGGATCGGGAAGTGTGGAGAAAGATAGTGATGAGGGATTAAGTACAGTAAAGTTGTTGTTTTTTGAAGTATGTTCTTTCTGTCTGTCCGTTTGTATGTATGTATGTATGTATGTAACTTTAAAATAATTTAATATGCATCAACTGATGAATAAATTTAATGATTGAAATAAAGTAAAGTTCTGAATCAATGATGTAACCAGAAGTCAGGTTGTGTATTCCCTCAACTCCTCCCCAGTCCCAGCATTCCTTGAAATTTTTTCTCTTGGTTTTGATGTCTGTTTGTTTGTTGACCTTGTGGATGACTTTTCAGAATATTAGATAATCAGATATAAATATCATGTATAATTGGCTAGTGCTGATGAATGTTCAGTTTAGTGGACTTTCCATTTAAATCTTATTTCAAAGCAGCATATTTGATTAAATTATTTAAAATTTCAAATGTGAAACATAATAATAAAATATATTGTATACTAACCATGTTTGAGTTGATAAGACAATTACCAATTTTATTAATAGTGTAAAGTATGTTATAATGAAAAGGTTTTGCTATGACTCACTTTGCAGTCACATCCAAATGAAGTGAAGATGTAGAAGAACGTCCTTTGTTTGTCAGGAATGTGCTGAGGGATTCATCTGAGTAATCACTTTCATGATCGCTGAACAAGAATAAAGGCAATTACAAAATGTGGAACAATATTTCTTTGATAGTGGAAAGCTTATTGTATTGACCTGAAAAAAGGCCGAACTCTTTTCCAAAAACTACCTTTAAAAAACGTCAGTAAGGCATATAATCACACACTTAGATAATACATAACTTTTGTACTTTTAAGGATGACACGTAGTAATATTAATTGACATCGAAATAGTCAATAATTGTCACAATAGATGGTGCAATTTACTACTTTACTTCAAAAGAAAACAATTTAAAACAGATGAACCTTAATACTCCGAAATTAAAATTTAACTTTGAGCCAAAGTGACTGAAGGAATGCAATAGTCAACACATCTTTGATCTGCTTCCACTACGTCTTTTCATGTGTGTTTTTATATACTGTTGCAGTAGGGTTTTTACTACTGTTATTATATTGTGACAAAAAATTTGGTATATTTGTTTACTAAGTTTGAATGTAATTCGCTGCAGATTATTACTATAAAACCATCTCTCAGACAATGATTGACAAATAGTTATAACGAAATATTTAAAAATTTAGTAATAGGACATGTAAATAATATAAACATTAAGGAAATAGTGATTATTTAATTTATATCAAAATGCGTCAATTTTCGGATCTAAATAATTTTTTTACTATCAGAGACATTGTATTTTCAGGGTGAGGCTTATTTTCGGGTCAATATATATTTCTTTGCATTACTATTTTAGTGATACAATTAACAAAATAAATGTTTGATGGCTTAAATCAAATTGAGAAAGGAATACAGAAAATCAAAGAAACTCTATATGGATAAGTCTAGCGGAAAACTGAAAAAAACAACAACATTGTATTGGATTCTAGCATGCTGGGGAAGATAAAAGACATATCATCCATTCAACACACAAAGTATGAAATTCTAATGAAACAAATTTAGTGTATCTTGGCTCCAAAAACAAAACACAAGAGAATTTGAATGTAGGCCAGTTAATAAGTTATCATTTGTGTATTACTTAGCATTAACATTGAGAGCATATTTAACAAACCAAAACGCTGGAAGTTTCCTGTTTAATTAATAGGACCAACTGTTAAAATAATGGCGAGTTCTTACAGCTATTGATGATAGGTTTATTATTAGCACCGCTTCTTACTACCTGTTCGGGTTATACGCATTTACGCTAATGTGAAATGGTAGGGTGATTGTGAGATGAAATGAAGGACCTACAGTTTAACGTGGGGTCCAAACCATGGTGGAGGCCAGGAATTCCACACATTAACAAGTTGTGATTAAGACAAGTCTTGTCAGAGGTGAAGGAGGGGTTTTGCAATCAGATAAATCTGTGCCGCGACCAAGGATTAAACCTCGGACCCCTAGACCGCCAGGTCAACAATGTGATGATAGTAGATCAATAGTTTATTTTATTTTTAACAAAACTAGTTTTATAACTATGTAAAAATATGAGTAGTATGTAAACTAAGGTTAGTTGGCAACACTTAATAAGGTTAATGAATAGCAATGTTACAACATTTAAACAATAAAGATTGCCAAAATTATGTTTGGGGCTAATAAGAATATAAACCAGCACTAGTTGTCATGTTGGCCGAGGCATCAGAATCCTAATAGGCTAGATTAAGAGAAAGAGAGATTGAGGTTGGAATCTTGATCAAATGCATTGTAAAAAGAGGGTTCCAGATATGACATATCACTAGAGTTTTGTTGTCCTCTTTCTAAGTTAATGCTAATGAAGATCAACGTGTAGTTGTTACTATAAATATGGCCAACATTTAATCAATAATGATTGCTCAAATAAATTTGGGGCTAGTAAGAATACAAACCAGCACATGTTGGCCAAGGCATCACATTCTCAATAGGTTGAATTAAGGGAAAGAGGAATTGAAGTTGGAATCTCAATCAAATACATTGTAAAAAGAGGGTTTCAAATATGACTTTTCACTAGGTATCTGCGAAGCTTCAATAGTAACGATAGCAACTAAAATTTTATATTATTTGATTCAATAACTTGAATTGAACCAAACTAGAAAATAATCAATAGGACTCTTTGCAAGTCCCATTTGTATTTTGTGAAGTAAAGTAAGTGTTTATTAACAAATATGTTGGTAAAATTTGTATGTATTTTATAGATAATATTTAATTTAATTTAAAATAATTTACTAAATCATTTGTTAATCTTAAGTATTTTACAAGCACTTCAAGAAATTTAAAAAATCAAACATTCTAAAAACAAGTAAATTGGATCTGTTGATGACTGATTACATCAAATATTCCTTTTATTTCTTTATAAAAATATACTCTTGGACTGTTCTGCACATTCCCATAGTGTTAAGAAACAAACCAATGGGCAGAAAGGATGAACATTGAAATATGAAATGCACATGCGTTAGAAGAACTAAGAAACAAGAAACAAAATATATTAACTTGATAAAATGGAATACAGTTTATGATTGGTCAAAACCAAACAAAATCGTTGGCTGCAGTCAAACCACAACCTTGGTTTAAAATATGAAAAAGTTGTAGTTAGCGTGTTTGTCTACTTTCTTATTTAAGAGTCATAATATTTTGAAAACTGTATGTCTGATTGTGTATATATTTAATAAGTTTTATGAGTTAGTAGGTTAATTCTTGTTTTATATGTTAATATTTTAAAATCAATTTTCAAAGTTTTAATTTTTTAATTATTATCATGTTGGTAAAACTGGAAATATGTATACCAATTAAATTGTCTGATGATAACGTAAATCTGATAATGTGTTAGTAAAGAAACATTTGTAAATATTTAGTATTAATTTGATTTGCAAAATTTTACTTAGTTTAAACAACAAATATGGAGAATTCTTCATGAGGATGTTGTTAAACTGAATGGATGAGAGGAAAAAAAAAAAAGAAAAAAAAAGGGAGATGTAAAGTGTGGGAATATTTTGAGGGAGGAAATAGAGTTGCCATGTGAATGCATTGTTTTAAAAACCAAAAAAGACCTAATGATACCATATATACATTTAAAAACCATCTTTATCGGCATCATGTAACCCTCAATAAAGAGTTCTTGAAACTGGACGCTGATTCAAAAGCTGCCCCTTTATCATCCTCATCAGCTTTTAAATCATTGCCAAAGCAGCAAACGCTTGTTAGTATAAGGGAAATAAAAGAGGAACTCCTTCCATAAGGAAAAGAAGCCAAGGTCATTAGTGACAAAATAGTCCAGATGCTTGCTTGTGTTGTGCCATTTACTCTACAAGTTTGTGGAAGAAAGGGAGTTTGAAGAGTTTATGGATTATAATAAACCCAATTATTGAGTTCCACAAAGTACAACATTTCCCAGAAGTACTGTGCTTTCTCTTTGAAAAAGCAAAGAGATAATACTAGATAGTGTACCAATTGAGGATATTGTAGCTGCACAACTAAAGGCCTAATTGTTTTTATTTAACAGCGTGGTTTTAATAGTGTAATCAAAACTCAGTTATTGTTTGCTTCGATTTGAGATTCAATTCAAACTTGAAAAACCTCCTTTGCACATGTTTAGAGTTTTGTTGTCATATTTTTATGTTAACTCTAATGAATAGCAATGTGTAGTCATCACTATGATTATAACCAACATTTAATAAATTAAGATTGCCAAAACTATGCTTGGGGATATTAATAAAATAAACCAGCACTGGTTGTCATGATGGCCTAGGGCATCGGATTCTCATTAGGCTGGATTAAGGGGAAGAGGGATTCAGATTGGAATCTTGATCAAATCAATTAAAAAACAAGTTACAGATATGAATAATAACTATAGTTTTGGGGTTCTTTTTCTATGTTAATGCTGGTATACACTTCTTATAAATCTACAATCCTAGTCTTACTCCCTAGATTAGGAAATTAAATACATTAATGTTAGATGTACTAATAAAATAAGTCCAAAGTCACACTTGTATTCAGCATTCACCATGAAAAACAAAATTCAGTTTTAGGGAATTTATAATATGAAATTACATTTTTTCTTAACTCACAAAATATCTACTAGAGAGTAGACAAACCATCACATTTTTGATCAATTCCCATATCTTCTTGACTGATACATAGAAACCCTGATTTGTGGTAGCAAAAAAGGAAAGAAACAAAACTATACTCAATATTAAGTGGTGGCGGATGGATAAATTATAATTTATTAAACATTTTAAATATTTTTCTTTGGTCACAATATGACTCATAATAGCCGGATCAAAAACCTATTTTATTTCCTCCATACCAATGGTCTTTGGTTGAGAGAAGTACTTTTTCTGGACTGGAAATATTGATTGATTGTATCAATTGTTTCTTCTTTCCCCGTGGAATTTCAGGCATATAACAATATTGTCAATGAACAGCCCAAACAGGTAGTAAAATACGATGAAAAAAGAAAAAAATCTCCAACTAAGTAAACAGTAAATAGTTTGGATGGATTCAATTCTAATTTAAAATTGCCATAATTTACCATTATTCTTATACAAGCTGCCCAATAATCAATTTCACGAATAGATTCAATTTTGTTTTCTTTCACACTTTTATAACACATTAAAAATGGTATAATGAACGTTAATAATATTTTGATATTTATTTTAGCATGCTAAGTAAAAATTCATATAAAAACACGTCTTGCAATATATCTATGTGCCTAGCGACACAACATGCTTTTATTTTACTTGAATTACTTAAATGAGTATAGTCCGAAAAGGAAGTAAGACGCTGTGCTAAGAAATAAGAAATACTCTCTTCAAAAGTTTTGAACAAGTTCGAAAGCTATAATAAAGTTAACTGAAGAGAACATGCAGTAAAATTAGTTTTGAATTATTATAAAGTTATTATAAACCTAATGTTGACCTTATACATTTTAACTCAAATTTTTTTGAGAAAGGCCTTATCTGACAACTAGGAAAAGCTACTAGATCTACTTTAATGTATTCATACATAATTTGATATGCAGCTGTCACTTTCGATAGATATTATTAGAAACTATAAAATAAGAGTAAACAATATAATAAAGTGTTATCACAATTGAATTGACCAGATGCGTTTGTATTTTATAAAAGGTGCTCAAAATTTGCATTTGTAATAAATTCAAGTAAAGGACAAGTATACATATATAACATTTTATTAAAATATGAACTCATGGTCTAAAATTCAAATCATGAAAATGACAAGTAGTGAGATACCAGATTTATTTTCTGGAGCATAAATAAAGAGTGCAAGTGATTACTATATCAGTAAAAATAGTCAGTGGAAGATAATCTAAATACAAATATGTCATTGAAAAAGTATACTCTTTCCAACAACTTTTAGACTAATATTGTTGAGAGATTAACTTGAAACTTTGTGATGAACAATGCAGAATCATAGAGAGAAATTTTTTTGAGTAAGTTGTAGTTTGTCATTATAAATTTCACTAAGAAACCATTTTGATAAATAATCATTGGATTTTTAAATATGATAAAATGAGTTTCAAGAATTACAAGTAGAAAAAACAACAACATTATATAAATGAGTTTCAAGAATTAGAAGTAGGAAAAACAACATTATATTTATGGAAGAGTTATGCAGAAAAAAAAAAGTTAATTGTATTTTAGTTATGTTTGGATATCCAGACAATGATTGAGGATACATAGGTATAATTGTAGTTGTGAACCTCTTCCAGTTTTTGTGAAAATAAGTTTCTAAATAATAAAACAAATTTAATTTATTGGATTAAATAAATAAAGTAAATTATTTTCTTGAATGCTCTATCTATCACGCGAGGCCAGGGTAAAATTCCCAATCTTATATGTTGGATTAGCTTATATTGTAATGATGTGCAAAGTTCAAATTGGCTTTGAAACAAATGGTAATGAAGATTGATAACAAAAATTTCTGGTTAAATATAAATTAATATACCTGTCAGAATTATCTGGTTCACTGTTGCTGCCCTCTTCCATATCACCTTGAATAGCTGATTGTAGATCCTCAATTCTTTTGAGGGCAAGACGTAAGTCTCCCTTCGCTGCTGTGGCCTCTGCTTCGGCTGTCTCTAATCTTTTTTCCAAGTCTCGCTTCTTCTGGGTAATCTCTGCTTCTCGAGCTTCTGCCACAGACATTCCATCACGCAGCTCACGAACAGTACGCTGGAGCTTGCGAGCTGTATCCTGAGAAGTCTGCTCTTTGGTTCGTTGTATTGCACATTCATTCTGAAGTTTGTCCACAGCTTCTTTCATACGACTTATTTGAACCTAAATGGAATGAATAAATCTTTTACTACCAAAGTGATTATAATCTCTACTAAATAAATCATCGAATTACTTCAAAATAAATGATAATTTTAACTGTTGTTAAAATTATTTTATGGAGAGTAAGTGATAAAAATACACTTGAATATGAATTTTATAAAAGTAAACACTATACTTGTGAAAAAACTTGAGATTTACCAGCAAGGTCACATATAAAAACAAAAACCATCAAAAAATGTGACGAGCTTTGGATAAGTTAAAAAGGGACATTTTTTGAGCCATCTTTTGCATATATGCACTTGATATAGTTGCCTGAGTAATAAAATTGTAATATTCTTGAATGGTAATATATCCTCAAATATAAAACACATATTAAATAGGTTCAAGAAGCAAAATACAAAGAAATCAAATAACATATGCGATTTTAATGAATACAAAGTTTAATAAAACTATACAACTATGCTGAAGAACTAATATTATTCATAACTAAAATGAGTTTTCAATTGAACCTCCACTCTGAAGTAGCTTGCTCGAAACAGAGGTGGGTGTAGCCATAACACCCATTTCGGTGGTGTACTTAGCTAATGCATCAGTTTCGTGTTGAGCAAGACCACTGAGGACGGGGAGATTGAGGTTCGAATCTCACTCGGGTAGACTGGGGATGGTTTTTCCTAAATGGTTTTCCACTCTCCCTAGACGAAAATGCAGGCATATAATCCGAACAGGTAGTAAGACTGTACCCCTATTATTACCACTGGGTACATTTTTCCCTATATCACGAGTACGAGAAATTAAAGGAACTTTTATTAATTTTCATTAAAACCGTCAAATAAAATTTATAGAGTTATTCTGCCATAATGTCGGGTCTGGACTACATTTTTTGTTTCACACTATAATGTGTATCTTTTGAGCATTAATAAAAAAATTGTATAGCCTTAAAATAATTACTTATGTAAAAAAGGGAACTAAACAATACATATTAAATAAATATACACACACATAAACTTACCAGTTATACTTATAGTTTTTAAGAATACTGTGTAAACACAAAAAACAAAACAAAAAGGTATTATTTTTGGGGTATGGATTATCAAACAAATTGTACTATTTTTTTTTATCCTCCTTTAATGTATATTGAATATGGCTTGTGTGCTTACCTCCATTCTACAGCGTGTGGTCTGTTCTAGTTCTAGCTTGGACTCAAGCTCCTTGATCCTAAATTCAAGCCTCTTCTGTGCTAGTGACGAGGTGGGATCACCTACTGTTTCCATGCTCTCTAGTTTGATGGCCAGTTCTGCCAATTGCTCTTTAAGTGCTGAACGTTCACTTTCCAGCTCAGCCACCATACCTGCTTGGTCCTGAAGAACCATTTGGTCCACAGACAGCTGTTGTACTGCTGCCCGATATTTCTTCAAAACCTATCATGATCAAAAAATTTAAAAAACCTATTTTTGGATATAAAAACTTCAGATTATAAGGAATGTCTTTTATTTTATAAATTCATTGGTTGAGTATTGCAAATGTAGACTTTTATATTTTTAATCTAGTTAGTAGAAGCAAAGATCTTTTATTAACATTTGGGGTAAATATAAATTTGATTTAATTCATGATGGATTTGATTGATAAGTATAGCAAAAGAAGGTTTAAAAAGAAAGGCAACTAAAATAAAACGCAGAGTATGTTTCTAAAGACGGGATGAAAAACAACTTTAATATAAAAATCAGTTTCATTGTACAAGCCCAAAATTCAAAAATAAATATATTTATCTACCAATTATAGTCAATTACATCAGCCAAATGTGCTGACACTGAGCTATTGGCTGATATTGGAAGGAAGAAACATATCTGGCAGTTACTTAAGTTACTAAAATCATTTTAATATATTCATAGATCAAGTAATATTATTTGCAGTTGTCATTTTTGAAAGATAATATCAATACCTTTAAAATTCCACAAATAATTTAGTAACATGTTATAAGTGTTGGCCACAAGGAAGTATGTTTGAATTTTCTAACCTGTTCTTCCAACCAAAATCATGGTTTAGCTCTAAAGTCCAGCCTAGACCGACAGAGTTAGTATACTTGATCGAAAAGAGGGGAAAAAAAAGCTATTTAAAATATTTTCTTTAAATATTTTGTTGAAAATTAAGAAGCACATGATGAAAACTTAGAAAAATTACAAAATCAAAGCCATCAAATATCTGACTAAGTTTACATTTGAGTATAGACAACATTGAAATTTTTTATGTTAACTTTAATGCATAGCAGGATAACTTTAGAAGAAGGTAGAGTAATTGACTAAATAAAGACCAACTACAGTAGCCCCATGGCTCCTTTGGTGCTGACTGACAGCTTTAAATAGTTACCAGACCAAATTACGTATCCCTACGCCGAATTAGATGATCTGCAAAAACATGTGTTTAGCAGCTGTCACTTGTGACGGTCAAAATTTAGGTATATACCTAAATGTTGACTGTCAGAAGTCAGCTGTGAACTGTCAGTCAGCACCAAAGAAGCCATGGGGCTACTGTAAGTGAATTATATTGGTACGATTCCCATCATGAAAGATAATTAAATTTCTAATAATTTCTAATAGATTATATAGGTATACACTTTTTTTAATAGCACTACATCTTAGAACATGTTCAGGTTTTTCGCTTTTGTACTAATTACTCTATACATTTTAGGGATTAATAAGGTTATAGTTATAGGAAGTGTACTTGCATTTGTGTGGAGAGAAAGTCAAAAACAATTTTAAAAAACCCACATAAACACGACCGAGATTCAAACCTCGAGTTAAAGTAAGACCATGTGGCCACCGACATGAATGAAAATCTAATTTTTCTAATATTAGATTAAAATAAATTCTGGTTATGCTAAAAATCTCTACTATCAAATCTATTCTAACTTTTTAATGACTAGCTTGTAATTAAATCAAAAATTATATGTACTGTTGTCAGTAAAATTTATAATGCATGTCTTGAGTAACAAGTAACATTATTGGGTTTACCAACACAATAAGGAAACCATTTAAAACAATACTAATGTTATATTAAAAAAAATAGTATTTTTCATGCATGAAAAGTAACATTTCAGACACTGGATCTCCTCCCTACTACACTAAAAATACCACCTCCCTATTAAAACTAAAAATACCTCAGACAATTCTTCTTCATTTTCTTCAAGCTGTGACCTAATTTCAGAACGTTCTCTAGTTGCTAAACTTGCTTTCTCTTCCGCCTCTGATTTAGCTCTTTGCACTTCATCTAGGGTAGTTTGCAAATCAGCCAAGTCCATCTCGAGAGCTTGTTTTGCCTTTACTGCTATAGTACGGGCAAAATCCGTATCTTCTAGCTGAAAATATTATTAATAGACAGGTTAAATTGCTATTTATTATATGGCAGAACAAACTCTACATGACTAATTGCCACTTAAACTCTAAGACACCTAACAACATCTTCCTAGAATTCAGAAGGGAATTGACTCCCCCTGCCATCCAAAAATACAAATCTTTGGTTGCACCTCTTTTGTGGAGAAAATTTCCACTCTAGTCGATGCACATCTACCAAACCATTAACATATTTCATTCACGGATATTAAACCCTCCCTAAACCAAAGTCAACAAACTGAAAATTACTAAGTGTCTCATGATTATTATTGAGGTTGCCATCGATTACAGATAATTTCATAATCTGGTGGTTACCAAAACATCCTTGAATTGTTTTCCATAAACAATCTCCACAATTTCAACAATATGAACATTATTCACAAAAATCATAACAAAGTTATCATCTTCCTGGATTTAAACACTATCCTTATTCACTTATATCAGTTTACATCATCGTTCATATCAAACCCATTGACAAAGTATACATCTCTTATGCACAAACTGGTATTTACCATAAATTCTTGTAACAAAAATCAAACATATATGGGTGTGAAGGTTCACACTTGTGTGGATTATACAAAAAGTTATTACCATAGCATATATAAACCCCACAGAAATAATTGTTTCATTACAACATAGATTTTTTCTTCTCCAAGAGTGTTGTATGGAATGTGGCGAGAACGTTGATGCTACATCATGCTATGTGTATTTTGACAAGGGGCGTTGAAAGTGGTTTATTAAATTTTAATTTTTACTGTGGTTTTCATTTTAATCCCTATAGTCAAATGTTAATATATTTTACTCACATCTCTTTACTCATCAATGTCCATAAATTAGTGGTAGAAGTGCATACATAGCCTGATTTTACCTTGGAATGACTAACATAAAAATGTTAATACTATGCTACAAAGCATAACCTTGTGTTTACGAGGTTAAGAAATACTAAGAATAAATAGTTAAAATATTATCATACTGGGTTTCAGTGATGAACATCGAAGATGATCTATTTTCTTAGAATGGTTTAATCAAGTATATTTAGGATAATATTAACTTTTGAAAGCTAATATATAATAATATTACCAGATCAGGTTATACACTTAAGTACTAATTACACTAATGGGTTGGGAATTGGGAAGGTTTAATAAAGAGGAAATTAACGCACATTTGTGTGGAGGGAGGGTAGAAAACCATTAAGGAAACACCACCCCAGTTCACCCGAGCGAGATTCAAACCTCTCATCTCCCCGTCCTCGGCAGTCTAGCTGAACACGAAACTAGCGTGTTAGCTAGCTATACCACTGAGGTGGGTGCTAAGATATAACTTCAAAGAAGGATTTCACCATAATTATTTGTAATGTTAGCTGATTTAAACCACCCTCAGCTCACAAAGTCAGTTTCCACCATCTGTAGTACATTGGGTAATTATAAGTTCTTATGAGAAATTTTATGACTATTAGTATCAATTGGAGTACATTCACTTCATGCGTTATAGTGAATACATAGTAGGAAATATACTAGTGAGGCTTAAATAATTGGGTGGAAAAAAAAGTAGAGATTTTATTAAACAAGCTAGAGATATAGTGTCAGATCTGATTAGTGGTGATCCATTTGTGGAAATAAAATCAATTTTGCAAAGTAATAATTTACTTTATGAAATTTTCTAATTTATTACAATCATATGAACAAAGTCAGTAATGAATGGGTGCGGTTTGAAAGAAAATCCAATAGGTCTATGTGAGAGAAGCGTGTTACATTGGTTTGGGCATATCGAGAGGATGAGTGTGGATTGAGTGATGAAGCAAATATATGAAGGTAAAGTATGTGGATCAAAAGGAGGAGATAGACTAGGTAAGACGTGGCTAAATGTGGTATACGAATGTGTGAAAAAGAGATGCATTAAGAGTTTTGAGAATAAAAGAGCAAGCATGACTCGGTGTATAGATGTTGTTGAAGCGAAGGGAGGATGCAAGAATAGGGAAGTGTGGAGAAAGTTAGTTAGGATGGATTAAGTAAGGAGTTGTTTTTTGAGCTCTATGAATTTTTTTTTTGCATACTTCATAAGTGAACGGTGTAATTAGGTATGTATTCGTATTACAATCTTTAGGGAACATAGCAGAGCTGTGTGAATTTTATTCTTGAATTTGATAATGCCAAAGACTAAACTACTTGACGAAGTATTTTGATGAAATGTACAGTCTTTTGAGATAAAAAAAGTCCATGTCCTTATAATAGTTTTCAAAAGGCTCATAGCCTTTGAAAATTTGTTGTTCATCCAAAACTACCAGAACTTAATGGCACATAGAAAGAACCCTGAACACATGAGGAGTGTACCCAAGATAATTTAGTTTACAACAATTGTAGGATCAACCTACCAGGCTCCCACAACAACATAAAAGAGTCTAAAAAAAAATAATCCTAGGGCAGTTTTATTGTACAACTAATACATTGATTTATCAATTAATATGCAAGTTGGGTCATGATAAATACGTAATATGCATTTCTACAGGTTTCCTAGATAAGATAATTAACTATTGCCTTAACATCAATTAAAACAACCCTGAAAACGCTGTTAATAGTATATACTATTCATAAAATAAGTTGAATTCTAATATGCATCAAACATATTGAAAAAGCATTTTCAAAATAATGCAACTTTTCCACCAGGCCCCAATAGAAGATGATTCTTTCACCTATGTATTTTTAAAATACAAGATAAAAAGGCATAATACCACAACAGCAGATTAGAGAAGAGCAGTGGACTATTCAGCCTATTTATTTCCTTAAAAGAGAATAAGGAAAAAAACAGAATAAAACTTTTTTTTTTTTTTGTGAAATTGTGGGCGACACTTTTCTGAAAAGAGATAAGGCAAGATTTCTTAGTAATGTGTTTATAAACGAGTATACACATGGTCTAATTTCAATGCCTTGCTGTGAAAGTTATTAAATGTTCTTGTCTGTTCTTTCAACTTTGTTGTTGCCCAACGGCCCCCTATGCCCAACACCCTGGTTGGGTTTGACTTCATTAAGAAGTTTCCGCAATGTTCTCCGACTGAGCAATCAGTGTACAATCACAATAAAGATTCCGGCTTGACTGTTGGATGTTCCCATGGCCATTGCCATATTCTAGTATTCTGAGTGTTTGTAGTTCATTGCTGCTTACACAATAATGACCTTGCATTTATGTCTACATCTAATCATCGCTGGTGACTATGAAATTTCAGGCAATGTTGCGCAGCACGCCTCTTTAGCTTTAATGTTGTTTTTCTCAAAAGGTATGGGAAGAAAGGATCATTTGTAAATAGGGTCTTCGACTTATATTTATTTACATACCTAATTATGTGGTACTGTTCGTATCTGCGAAATACTACTCACCTTGTATGTAAAATAAAAATGGTTGTCCTAACCTGATTTCGAAGTTGTCTTAGTATAGCCTTGCTCGGAGAGTCTCCTCTTGAGCGTTCTAACATTGTCTGAGCATCGCGCAAGAGAACCTTATTTCGGCGTAAATCACGCCTTAGTCGTTGGAGCTGCTCTTCCTGCAAAGCTTCTTTTGTTCTGCCTTCCTCGTCCATTGTGGCCAAACGACGTTCTAACTCATGCTTCTCTCGCAGAAGATGAGTACGCTCTTCATGTTCAGTTTCCAGTTGAGCTTCCAAAACTACACAAAATATTTGGAAAAAATATAAATCTACAATTAAATAGTTACAATCTAATTTCAATATATACTGTATTTTAATCATAAAATAGTAAAATATTTGTATTTTATACCAATAATTTAGTTACATTCTTTGTTATTTATTTGTAAAAATAATATAATTATAAATATACAAAATAATTCCTTAAGCTACTACATAATACTTGTTAAATATAATATAAGGCTTGTAAAACAACAATAGTGTATTACAGTATATTCCCAAATACAAGAAAGAATTGAGAATCTTTCTAAATATATGACTTGCAACTAAAGGTTAGTTCATTGTAATATTAACTTGTGTACAATATGATGTTGGATGTCACTTATCAGATACTTCAAAATACATCATGGGTTGTAATAAGGACATGCACTTTCCCCATTACTTTACAGTCTAGCCTTAGAGTGTGTTATTAGAGTAATGCAAGAGAGTAGGGAAGAGTTGACATGAAATGGTACAATGCAGCTATTCAGATAGGCTCTTGATTTAGCTTTGTTGGACAATAATAAAGAAGCTGTTGCAAGAAATGCAGAAATTTTATTAGAGGCTAGTAAGGAAATAGGTTTGGAAGTGAACGCTAAAGAGACTAAGTATATGATTACACAGAGATAACAGATTGGGTTTGATAATTTAGAGATTACTGAGAACCACATATCATTTGACAGGGTCAATGGGTTTAAATATTTAGGAACAATTTTAACTAGCAATAAATATATTGGATTGAAAATTAGAAAAATAATAGTCGGAAAATGCATGCTAATACTCAGTCTGTAAGTTGTTGATATCTCGCCTGCTTTCAAAGGAATTTAAATCTCAGAATATACATAATGGCGGACTGGATCTAAAAATATTGGTTGCCAGGAGACAAAGGAGGCCTACCCACAACCAGAAGGTTATTATTTAATTATTATAGGAAGTAAATAAAATTTTCATGTGATTGCAGTATACAGTAGGTACTAAATTTAAAGATAGATCGTTATTGTTGAAATTTTAATCAATTCTTTTTTAATTTTAAATAAATGATGGATGTTTTATATAGTTTGCTTGTACTGAAGATTTTACACATTAACAGGAAGTTAGAGAGCATATTTAATGCAGTACTCTATATTAAGAATAATATGTAACTTTACTAGATGGTTGGGTTAATCTATCAATAAATGTTTCTGCATCTGATTCATATAGCAATTCCTTTTCAATGGATAACAACATGTATGATTCCAAGTTCCCCTTAGAGAGTGAATTTCTTAGCCTTGTCTTTATAATCTTTAGCTATGAAAATGTCCTCTCATATTGGACTTGATTAAATGATAGTGTGCAGATGACTTCAAGTTCATAAAGGTTATTATATGCCTTGTCATGAAGTCTGTTAGATGCCAGAACTTTTAGTACACACGATGGCCAAGTGCTACAAATTTTACACTTGTTGCAAATGGAATCCATATTCTCACCATCACTGAGCAATATCTTTATTGCATCAAAGTTCGAAGCAAAAAAATAAATAAATCCAATATTACTTGATCTTTTATAATTTGAGGAGAAAGCTTAATAATAATAATACCTTCCACTGCTTCATCTTAAAGGGCCTTCTCTGTAATAGTTTTAAACTATGCTAAGTCAAAGCAGTATAAATCTTAATATAACTTTTTGTGAGGTACGAAACGTGAATCTAGTGACAGGTCAGTGTACAATGCAGTCCATTAATATGTTAAACCCAGGTACCCTAAAATCAGCTTAATTACCTGAGGAATATCCTTCATCATCTATAAGTTCATCTGCCATTTTTTCTTATTCCTCTGTCTCTTAAGTGGCAATGCTTTTGCCAAAGCGTCCATTTCCAATGTTTGATTTTCATCAATATTCAACTGTGAAATCTTGGCATTACATTTATTTACTAATTTCAATGCCTTGCTGTGAAAGTTATTAAATGTTCTTGTCTGTTCTTTCAACTTTGTTGTAGCTGAAGTTATTAAACTCCATGCAGTAAACATATTTAAATCATTTGTTTGTAAACAACTTGATAACGGGGCTGTAGTTTCAAATATATTCTAGTAAGTAAAAGTTGTCAATATTGTTTTAAAATTACTTACTATTAAAATAGTAATACACCGTACATTTTAGTTGCATACAGTAATACTATTGGAACTTCTTTTATATTTTCAAGCTACTAATATGTCATTAACATTTTTATCATAATGTCTAATGTTTAAGTGGGCCCACTTCATCAGGGGCACACAGGGCCCACTTACCATAGGGTAAGCTGACACCCTGGCCAGTCTGCCACTAAATATACATATAAAAATCATACCAGATGTTATCAAATGGGTGTGAAACGTGGTCTCTTAGATTACAAAACCAAAACAAATGTAGGGTATTAGAAAACAAGGTGCTTAGGAATAGATCTAGTCCAAAAAGGTATGAGACTACCAGGGAATGGAGGATGTTAAATAATGACCAGTTACATACCCGGTTCTCATCACAATACATTGATAGTATAGTCAAGTCTCGTAAATTATGGTGGGCAGGATATGCAGCGATAATAGGAGATTCTAGAACCTTGTCTAGAGTACTCACTGGCAAACCCAATGGGACAAGATCATTGGGAAGACCCAGATGCCGATGGGAGGATAACATTAGAATATACCCGAAAGAGATAGGATGTAATGAGGTGGATAGAACTGTCTCAGGGTAGGAATAGGCGAGTACTTTTGTAAGTGGGGCAATGAACTTTCGAGTTCCTAATGCCATAAAGTAAGTACACTCTAAAAACAACACCAAGATCTTTAATAGATTATTAAGAAAAAATTGTCTATTTAATTTATTTTTCAATTAGTGTAATCAACACAAGGGTTATTAAAAACTTAATGTAAGGAAAAGGTGTGAAGAGGGTAGTTTACAATAAGTGTTACCGTATGCATGTGAAGGATAATAAGAGAAATAATAATGTGAAAAACTCCCTATAATGTAACAGTTTGAGATTTGAGCACTAACATTCCTGTCAAAATAACTAAAGTCTCAGTGAGGCTAATATATTAAAATGATCTGACATTAAATCAGATCTCAATTATGCTAATATAAAATTGTGGAGGACTTTTATTGAATAGCAAAGCAGAATAAAGCTTACAATCATATCCAACAACCCAAAAGCTTGAGTAATTTTTGACCTACATGTCAGAAGCTTCAACTTTTGTGGTGTATCTCGATATTTGTAAAAAGAGAATCAAATTAATCTTCAAAGACAGGAAAAAACAATATCATAGTACTTTTATTTTACAAGTGGTTTGTAAAATGTGCAATGCCTTTTTTTCTTTACCAACCAAGCATCCTAAAATTTATAATTTATAGCCATTTTTAGATATATCCCCATATTTAAACTACAAAATTAACAAGGTTTAGTGTTTTATATACTAATTTTTATAGTCAATACAGTATGTAAGGATTCAAAAGGCAGTAGCTTAATACCAAATAAATGTTCTGGTTTGGTTTTTGAAAGATTTGTTGACATTGTTATTAGTCTAACAGAATGTGCAATGGGCATATAACCAAAATTGGAAGTCAAATGCGGCACTAAAAAAAAGTGCAATGCCTTATATTAAAATAGGCAAATACAACCCCTTCTGCAGTCAATTAATACCAAGCTAAGGCCAAAATTGAAAATTTACTGAATTTAAATAACAAATCTAAGATAACAAGGGTAAGGGGAACTAAAAAATAATATAGTATAACATGGAGTGTACATGATTAAATACTGTGAAAAAACATCCACTCACGGTGAATAAAGTTGGGAAGGAAAACTCTATCTCTCATGACAATATAAGGCATTCTGCAACAAACCCAGTGTTATTAATAAATAAAGTTTGTTCTAAAAATTACTCAAAATTGATAACTTATATTGGCTCACTTGTATATATCAACCTATTTTATTCAAAAGGTTAGGAATTTTTCTCAAAGGAGGGGGAAAAAAAAGTCTAATCAAAACGGAATTTAAAATGTGAAACCATTTACAATCCCGAGAGTGCGGCATGACTATAAATTAGTATTCCCTTGTGGTATCAGTTGAACGCAGAAGTGGTTGTACTTGGATATTTAAAATAAAAGGCATTACAACTCAATACAATCTCCTATCAACTTAGAACAAAACTCTAAACCATCCTCAAACATCAACTGAAGATAGATTTCATCCTACTAACTTTCTACCCAATCTTTCTATCTAACTGCCATAAAATTGTTGATCTCTATAGAGGGAAGTCCAAAGAATAAAACTAGATCTCACCGCTCCCCCCAAAAAAACTCTGGCAACCAACAACAGGGAAGCAAAAAATATTTCTGCATTTTATCAGATGAAACTGTCTTGGACAGTGAAAGATTGAAGATTATATTATAAAATATTAGGCTTGCACTAAATTGCAACATATCCGTTTAATTCACATTGCTTTGGTTTCCAGAAATAGTTTTTATTTGTTCTTTCTGTTTATTAGTTTTTTTACATGTCCTTATCCAAGTGTTCTATCATTCTTTACCAATTTCATTTTTCTCCCCTTTGCATGGCTTAGTTTACTATTTTAGGAAGTTTCGTTGTGTGTTTCACAGTCTCTATTTAACAAGTATCGATAGAATGAAACCTACTTAGGTGAGTGGACTGGGCGATAACAATAGATTTACTTCAAGAGGCAGCCAATACCTCTTTGTCCAATGGCAGCAATGTAAAGTGAGAGCTTTGGTATGCTTTTCAGCATACAATCCATATTTTGTTTGATCCCTTTTATGTTTCCAACCCCCTTTCTTGTACCTTCTTCCATATATTACAAAAACACAATTAAATATATTTGTGTGCAGCTTTTTCTCACTTTCCTGTATATCTATAAATGAATGTCAAAGTTAGTAAAGTCATGATGCCTTATGGACGCATTTATCTTGGCTATTGTTAATTTTGAATTGAAATACAATCCAATCAGACTATTTATAAACATGCTTCCAACAACCACACTTGTTTTTGTAAAAATAGCTAATATGAATTGATCAGACCGATAACAAATAAATGTTGTTGATTTTGATATAAGAAATGTTAAAAGGATTAAAATGAGGCCAAACACATATATATTCAACTTCCTTAAAATTTGTTTAGTTTATTAGTCAAAGCAATTTAATTCTTTTTTTTATTGTTATAGATTTCCTAACTTTATTTACTGATGATTTATTATTTACTTTACACTTCATCTACCATATAAGGTAGCAAGCTTAGCTTGCATTAATTCTTAATCGTGTAACTTATAAGATAAGGTAATTGTGTAATCAGTCAAAGTGAGATTGCATACCTATGAGAGTAAGCTAAATGTAAGCGTTAATTTAAAAAAATCATTATACCTAAGCCCACTTTGGTGCCCACATGGTCTAAGTTCTCTCGCAGTATACTAGACTATTGATGACAGGGAGTTCGAGTTTCAAATTTCAATGGGGTTTACTAAGATTTTTTTTTCCAATCACCCTTCATGCAAATGCGGGTACAGTTCCTATATATATAACAATAATTCTTAAAACCACTAGTGTAATTTGTACATGTACATAAGTGTATATAGCCCTAATGGGTAGTAAGAAGCATTAGTGTGGTAAATAATACTTGATTGAAATTCTAAAATTTAATAACAAACTAGTAAGATTCTGTTATTTACCTTTCACTTTCTTTTGAGCATTGCAATGCACATCTTCAAGTTCTTCATCACGCTGAGCCATCTCTCGTCTGTTTTCTTTGCGTTGTTGTTCTAAGCTCATCTCCAGACGAAGTTTCGCCTGCTCTAAAAGCTGTACTTGTCCAGCAAAATCATCTAACTCCTCCTCCTAAAAAAAAACCCTATAGTAATGACTACAAAATGACTGGTTTTAGGGTTTAACAAAAAGATTAGCATTATTTCATTTATTAATTAGTTTAGTCTTCGAGATAATATTTTAACCATATTTTTCATCAAAGTATAGGATTTGAATTAAATTTCTAAAATTATTCACGCAAGTTTATAAATGAGATATCTAAAATTATTTATAGTATTTTAAATATGGTCATCAAAATAAATGTAAAAATTTGAATTAAAAGTTGCATTAAATGAAATGGTCTAAAAGTTTGCTCATTAACCAGATTTAATAATTAATTTTTTATATGTTGCTTCCCAAAAGCCACAACACCAGTTTATATTTCTTCAGAATAATCTTGTACACATTTTTTTATACATATTAAGAAACAAAAATCAAGAGGCCTACATTATGTTCATCCATAGTTTTAAATCCCAAATCCCAAAACTAATACTGTAATTTTAAGAAAATTTAAATTCTGTGGGCAATCTATTCCTAGGATTAATCAAAAGTGTTAAGGAAATATAGTTATGTTTTTGTTTAAGTAGAGAGTATGCATTTCTGCCACTGGAGCAATAGGTAATGAGTGACTCTTTGTCCAATGGCAGCAACGTAAAGTGGGAGCTGTATTCTTATTTTCATTGTAAAGCCATATTGTATTGGTTACCTTTTATATGTTTCTGTCGATTTTTTCTTGTACCTTTTTCCAGATATCACAATAAAAATAGTATTTTAAGCCTAAAAACCGATGATATGAATGAACCATGCAGCAATGGTTTTAATCTTTGCACAGAGGAGTGAAGCAATCCTGTAACTAGAGTCAGTGTGTAGAGTGAAATAAGGCATTTTTTTTATTGATTTACATTACCAGGGGAATTCAACACATCCTGAGCAAATGAGAAGCTATAAGAGATGGCACACGTTTTGTCTGATTCATATCTAAGATGAAACATTAAGTCGTAATTAGAAGGCAGCCGAGGAGTTTAATAATTATGTTACAATTTCATCAAAAATCAACTTTTCATGAGAGAACCAATCAATACTTTTTTTTACATCCATTGTTGGTTCCAGCCTATGTAATGGGTCAGATTTTTAACCAAGACATACATTTTCCATTACTGGTTTGCTGGGCCTGTCGTAGCTTCATATGCCTTATAGTCTAACTTAAGTCGGGACAGGCACAACATCCAGTCCCCGGCTGTTAATTCATCACTGTGCAAGGGTAAACCCGCATTTCAAAAATGATACATTTTTCGGTCATGCCGGGAATTGAACCCAGGACCCTTCGCTTAGTAGACAGATGCACCACCGACTGAGCAAAGTTGTCTGATTAAGAACCAATCTAAAACGCTGATAAACATGAAGAAAGTATTGCATTTCATAAACTTTAAAAAATACACCTTAAAGGTTTTGAGCTCTTGTAGTCCCTTCAAGCCTAAATTTTTAAAACATGTATTAATGAGACTGCAAAAATACTTCACTATTTCTCAAAATTTAGTTTTATATAATTTATCAGTTGAGAGCTATACCACAATATGTGTCAGCATGGATGATTAGAGACATTTTAATGCAATAGTGTGCCACCACTAAAAATATTTTTATCTTTGTCATCAGAATGAAGAAATTCTTAAGGTTGAAAATGGAAAGTTTTTGAGTTTTTACCTTTAAGTGTGACTGATTTGATTCCGTCCATGAATCAAGAAGTGATTCAAAATTTGAAACTAATTTTTCAAAGACAATTAATGCTTAGGTTTGTAAAGGGACAGTTTTGAATGCTGTCTGTCAAAGTGATATTATTTGAAAAGCAGTAAAAAGCTAAAAAAANAAAAAAAAAAAAAAAAATTGAGAAATTTTACTTGAAAACGATAATGAATTTCTTAGTTTAGAAGACAGCATTTTTGAAAGGGTGCTGGAAGTGGTAAGTAGTTAACATCATTAGTGGATGTTAAAATTTGAGGAGGAAGGTTTAAATCAATGGTAATATGGATACCAAGATTTAGCAGTTTATAAATGATAAAAAATTGTACAATGAATTACTTCAGAATGAGATAAAAACAGCTGCCGATCAATAAGAGAGGATCACACCATATCAACGCACCAATTACAGCACAGATTTAGCTCACAATGAAACACTCCACAATTATATTGAGCAACAGACAATAGGTCTGCTGAAAAACCAATATTGAGATATCTACACACCAATTTTTATTGAAAGGCAAATGAAAAGATGGAAATTTATTTTCTATCTTATTTCAAATAAATGTGATTTGTTTTTAATTTTCCTAAGTTCTTAGTACGTATTCTAAAGGAAAAGATTAATTGGAACTATCACTATACATAACTAATTTTTTCCCTATCATTCAGTTATATGAGAGTCTACTCTACAAATAAAAACTCACTATGCATAAAATTTAAAGTATATTTATAAAGCTTAACTTTTATGTTCATAATTTAAATTCTTGTTCACAAATCTGTCAATATTGTTTGTAAATAGAGGTTGAAATTATCATACTTTTAACAGTGTAATTTAATTTAATTTAATTTGTGAGAAGTGCTATTGAATGAAAAAATCTTCTTTACATAAATAGCATTAGATATTATTTTATTTCTATTTATACTTCCTTAAATACTTATAATAATTAATAATGCAACTATACACAGCTAAAACAAAGAATAACTTATCTTACCTGTTCCTTAACTTTCTTTTCTAGCTCATGCTTAGCTTTTTTGAGCTGAGCAACTTCAGCCTCAGTTTTCCCACCAAATGTCAATTCTTCAAGTTGTTGGGAAAGGGTGTTTACCTTTTCTTCTTTTAAATCCAGCTCTAGTTCTAGAGACTGAAATTAAACATAAAATGAAGAGAAAAATAAATAATTTACGTTAAATATTTTGCCAAACAAAATTTGGGTTGAAGCAAATTTCTTAGATGTTTATGTAATTAATATATATAGCTTCAATTTAAAGATAAATTTCCTTTTTTTCTATTTGAAGTACATCCCCAGTCTATGTATAAATAAACTAAAACTTTATATTTTAATTCTAATTCATATAAAAAAATTGCGATAGCCCAAATTTGTTATTCATGAGTTAGATAAATGTACTAGAAATGTTGTAAGTTAAATTTTATTTTATTTCTTACTAAAATAATATAAATTGTCACAAAACTTATTATTGTTAATAAGTTCAGAATAGTTTTTGGTTTATATTAACTGTTCAAAACTCATGGTTTAAATTAAGAGGGATTGCCAGCTCAATTACCTTAGTGAAATTGAAATATAAATGAATTAGATAAAACAATAAAAAGCTCACAAACAAATTTTTAAACACAAGCTTTCACTGTCACAGACTGCTTCTTCAGATCAAGAGACTAGAGTGATGCTCTTAGTTGAAATGTGAGGTTGACTATAAAGAGGTGATTGTTATTCAGGGGATTTCGCTATATAGATGGCAGCACTTTGATTGAATTGAAAGATACATAAATTTTATGGTACACTGCACAGACTTCCTCGCTTCTTTGCCTAAAAATGGAGATATTTGCTCAAAACTTGAAAAAGGATGTGAAACAAGATAATCAATAATCTTGCATAAGATTCCACTAAAAAGCATTAGTGAAATAATATACACTGTTAAAGAAACATGATGAGAAAAAAAGGGATATTCTTATTAATCAAAGAGTATAAAAAACAATTTCCCAAACCTCAGTTTAAAAAATATCTTTGTTAATATCACATAAACTATTTTGCAGACAAAGTAATGATGAACCAACCAATTTAGGTAATAGTTAAAGAAAGACAACTAGTTATTTATAAAAAAGGGACTAGTTCATAATAGCTTAAGTTTTGTTAGAACAATAACAATGACAATAGTAGCTATTAAAATAGAAATTTACTACTATATAAAGTAAATATTGTTTTGAGTAGGTTTTACTTGGTTTAACACTTTTACCAAAACAATTATTTACCAAATCAATAATTGATCAGCATTAATGGCTAGGTCAAGTCATGGTTCACATTTTCCCCATATTATTTTTTTGATGAAATGCATAGGACCATTTGAGGAAAGTTGGATGTAAGGGGTAGTTTTTGAAGTTGTTGTAAAACAAAATTCAACAATATACAATTTATAATGTTCAACATTACACCACACTACGTTCAACCCCAGTTGGAAAAAAATGTGTTATAACTTACGCTCAGTGACTGTTCAACTGAGTATTTTTCAGCCAAAGCAAGCTCCTTTTCTCGAGACAGACGATCACGCATTTGCTTTTCTTGTCGAAGTTCATCTTGAAGATGTTGTGACTCAGAGTCAAATCTACAAATTTAATAAAAATAAATTAAAATTGAAAATCCAAATATATATTGAAATAAACCTATATAAAAATCTGATAACTTTGATAATATGAGGGGGATAAAAATTACTAAAAAATTATAGATTACATTTATTTGAAACTACAAAGACTAATAATAAACTGCTCACCAACCTGTTAGATCCTATTTATTGTACATTATTAAAATACATTAAAGACTTTTTTCAGTATGAAGTGTGTATTCTAAAATACAAATTATTTCTTAAATAGGATACAATAACCAAGTGTTTATACATAGGATGTTAGATTTTGGGAGATTTTGTTCGTTGAAATTATTTTGTTGATGTTATTTCATTAATAATAACTAGTGTAAATCATCATCATCATCTGTAGCCAACCTGTGGCCGAGTCAGTTTAGTAAAATGTCTCCATCTTCCTCTATTTTCCACCACTCTTCCTCTTTCATTTCTTTCATTCTTCTCCTATCACTTGCACATTTCCTGCTATCTGATCCTCACAGTTCTTTAAAGATTTCCTTTGCAGTCTTTTTCCTACATAATTAATTTCCTAAATTTTCTTTGGCATCCTCTCTTTCCATCCTCATCACATGCTCACACCACATAAATAAGTTTTTAAAATATGTGGCCCTATATTAATTTAAGTTTAATCTCATTACTAAAACCATTTTCAAATTATGTGGAATAAGAGTGTTGTAAGTGCATTAAAACTACTATTTAACCTACTTCCTTTGCTTCTTTTCTAGTAGAACATTCCTGGCATTCTGCTCTTCAAGCAACAAACGTAAGTCATTATTATCAGCGTTCAGTTTGTGGACTTTACGCTTCCACTGCCCAACAACTTGACGCTGTTCTTCTACTTCTTCAAAAGCATCTGCAAGCTATAAAAGGGGGATAACATATTCAGAGTTATTCAATATTAAATATAAATATATATATATATATATATTAGTATTCAGTAGGAATAAAAAACAAAAATGTTTATCAAAGTAATTGTTTTCATGGATAGATTCTTACTTAATGCTTCTACAGTTAATACAATATTTTGCACTGGTAATTTACTTAATATCATCAAATGTTAATCAACCATATGAAAGAATCGATCCATTTTTAAATTAATAAAAATAGAAATGCCTAAAAGTAATGTAATTATATTTAGAAGAAAGTAAAGGAAACGTGGATTGAAACACATGAAAGGAACAAACAGAATATGACTTATGAAATGAAAAGACGAATAGAGTTCACACTTAACACCAGTGACACCGGACAAAAAGGTAATTGCTGCCTCTTGAAAATTGATTGCTAGCGCTAATTTCCCAAGCTAGGTTTCATTCTATAGGAACTCAATCAGGCAGGAGTACTTGTGCTTTTTGCATTGCTTAAGCCAATGAGGGTATATTATCCTTATTTTCTTCAATGTCTTTCCTAACATTATATGTACAATACCTTCTTTGTGTTGCACATGAGGAAATTGCTCAATAAATGTTTCTAGGATATGTGTGTGAACATATCTGTAGGGGATTTGAGATTCCCTAAGTCATCTTGTACTTTATTGAGATATGCTCTATGAAAAATCAGATAATCGTCGTGTCATGACTCCATATTGGCATCACACTTTGTTAATGTATGCACGTAGAGTTTACAGTGAAATTTTCCGTTCTATCTTGTATGCTAGATAGCCAGCAACATATTTAAAAGATCGAAAGGTAAAACAAATAATTATCTAATCTTAATTTGTGATTATAAAATAACCTGTATGTATATTGTCATACTCATTAGTTCCTATTTAAAATACCATTCATTTAATAACAAAATATATTAAATAGTAAATAGGAAAGCATTTTGAGATACATATTTATTTTGTATCTCACGTATCAAAATAATATTTATGTAGCCTATTATCAGTTTACCCTGAAAGGTGACATCAATACTTTAATGGACTAGACTAGCCTACAGCCGTATTTTATAAGCCACAATGAAACATCATAGTCTATAATAATAAAAGGAAGTGTTTGTCTGTGTGCGATGCCCATCAAAATCTACAGCATGAAGAGATCTGAAATTTTTAACACGGGTGGACGGAATGCACCTCGAAGCTGGATTTTAAATTTTAAATTATCTTTTTAATTAAGCTATTTTAAACAAATTTTTGAAGAAAATATTTTTTTATCTGTTTTAGAATTACGTTTCAGAGGTACGGGCACCATGGAGAGGAAGGGGTGCTCATATAATTTTTATACCGCAGTGGGTCATGAGCAACACCGTGCGGGATTGCTAGTAGTTCATAAAAGAAAGCTTGCTAACTTTTAAGATAAATGATGGAGTGTAGGGTATATAATATGTTGAATAATTGCTTCAATAAACTGTTCATAATTTTATATACTATATAACTGATTAAGCTTTCAAATTGATTTAACTTTTATTAACAGACAGAACCCCCTTCCAAGGTCAAATGATAAGGAAGGATTCACAAACAAACGGCCCGCGAGACATAGCTGACCGGCCTGTTTGTCTGCAATATCTTTATATTACTATCCGACCTGCATTCATGAACTCACCCAAAATACAATAGTTTAACTTTAGTGTTTACTACGTAATTTTAAATAACAGAAACCCTTAGAACTATATAAAACTATCCTATATTTTTGGTTTAACTTTAATTACTTGAGTGTGGGAATTTTAATTTACACCGGGAAAATACCAGTTTTAAAATTATTTCAAGTATACATTAATGATTTTAAATACATAGCATCAAAGAGATATTATAGACCTGCATTAGTAGTCACGTGGTTTGGTATCTAGTCTTCCTCTATCAAATAGTCATGTTTTGATAGGGTTACAGTTTGTGGGATTGTTTTATATGGTTCTATATAAGATATCATACATTTAAAAAAATGCTTTATAATTCAAATTTTTTAACTGGCAACTTTCACCCTCATTTTGGTGAAAACAATATTAAAAAATATCTAATCACTTCTTAAATAAATTGGTATTTCTAAACATCTGCAATTCTCCTCAGTGTTCCTTAAAAAATAATTGCAGTTGACAACCAGTCCCTCAGTTAAAAAAAAAAGAAGACAGGTCCTTTGTGTTTAAGTTTTCTTTGTAATGTGAAGTCAGAGTAAACTTATTTGTGTGGCAGGATTATGTTACTTATTGACGAGGGGGGAGGGGGGGGTTTGAGGCGGGGGAGGGCACTACCTAAAGCTAGCTCGATGAGCGCCAGCTGAAAGGTTTAACTCGAGGAGGTTATATTTTGTATCTGCCTTATAGTACATTCGAGTTTAAAGTGAGTAGTTTAAAAAATGCTCACTTGATTGCACTGTAAGCATTGGGAATTGCATCTAGCAATCCCAACATTGAAGGAGTAAAGCCTGGAAAAGGAGCACAACACGTTTAACCTAGCGGCTGTGGCTATGTTCTTTCCTTCTCTGTCGACTAGGCACAAAATAGTAAGAAATCCACACTTCAACCTCAACAAACCAAATGGTTTCTTTCTTCTGTAGGTAAAAAAGTAGGAAAAGTAGGAGTTTTTCCTCAAAAGTGGTAAAAGTAGGACAAAAATGAGCCCTGAATTTGATAAAAATTAGTTACTAGCTCTCCATTGTAGTATACCTTAGCTTATATACCTTCTGTGACAATCTTCATGCCTTTTTTAGCGATTACACCAGAAGAAAATAAAATTTTCTTAGTTCAGGACATATAACACATTTATGATGATTGAGTCATACCACTTGCCTTTTATAAATTTTTTAATTTTAAAGTTCCCCTTCCCTTCAAAGAAATAATTTAGTTGATTGATTCCAAGCTTGAAACATGTGTCATTGACAGTTTCTTTAATTAAAGAAAATACTCATGACAATTTGGCATTTGCGGAGAAGTGCAACTGTCCATAGTATTATATATGTTATTTTATAAACTTTATTTATGTGGTTTCCAAAGATAAATAAATAAGCAGGTTTGTACAAGGTCAAGTTTTTCAACTTGCAATGAAGTGTAATGGCTAGTAGACAAATTATTTGCAAAGTCTAAGGTGAAGGCAATAGTCATTTATAATTTTTTGAGCATTGTATGATTCTAAGTGTCATATTTTCTATTAATTAAGAATCTAATTAGAGTTGATGATAGCTTTATTAAAATGTGTGTGTATTTTAAATGCAACTTTTATTAAATTAAGTGGTGACCAGCACATGCATATAATAATTATTATTATACATACCATAAGAATAAATATAAAATGTGCAAACCTTTTTCTCTAGTTGTTTTTTAAGTCCAACTAATTGTTCTAAGTCGTCCTCATGTTGCTGCTGGAGTCGGCGTCTAGTAAATTCTAATTCATGAACAGCTCGTTCGTAACGTTGTTTGTAAAGAGAGGCATCACCTTCACCATCATCATCTTCATCCGAACCAATACCATTCAAGTCAGCTGCACGCATGTACAATAGTTCCATTTCAACACGATCTGTTGTTTGCTGCAGAGTTTTATTATGTAACTAAACAAAGAGGTGAAAAACTAGCATTATTTAATAAGGCAAACATAAGTTTATAATGTCATTTGTAGGTTTCAATATCTATTATAACAATATATTATAGAATGGTAAATAATTATTATTCCTAGAAATAGCTTTAATGCAAGAAACCAATACTATATATATATTTAAATAAATACAGCCGAAAGAATTAAACCAGGAACTTTTTACTTTAAGTAAAATGCCCTATAAATATGCTATTCTCATTTATCTTTTCCCAACGCATGCAAAATCGCATGTGTGCGTATATGCACACACATGCACACACATTTATTTATTTATTAAAGCCTATTTAAAAATCAAATTTGAGATCTTTGACTTTACATCACATAATAATTGAAACCAAGAAATTTTGTTTTAAGCCTGAAAATAATTATAGTAAACTTAATTTTTTTTCACAGCGCCTTTGTACTTCTTTGGGTTGTATGCATATATCAACTAAACTAATGGAATATAACCCTCTGGAGGAAATGTAACAGTATTTGTACAAATGAGAGAGGAAAATCATTTAGGAGAAAACACCCTCATTACACTTGACCGGGGATCAAACTCTGATCTCCTTGCCACTAACAATCCTGTCTAACACAAGAGTGACACAATAGACCATGGAATCATCAATGTAGGTATAATCCTTAATAATAATTAAATCACCTACACAAAAAACAACAAGAATATCAAAGATGGTGGAGGAAAGTTGTTAGGTAAAGCAGAGTTTTCTGGCTCACAGTTTGATATCCAGATTGCCCTCTTTAAAAAAAAAAATAGCATTTATTTAAAGATTATGTATGTACAAAGTGGTAAGTACAAGTAATTTAGTAAGTACAAAGTCTATGGTATGGGGAGAAAATGAAGAGGAAGTACAGGAAGAGTTGCAGGAATGGAATGAAGAGGTGAGAAAGTGTGGAGTGAAATTTAGTCTGGCGTAAAGTGAGGTGATGGTGATGACAAGGCAGAGAATAAGGCCAGGAAAGGTGATAGAACTGGCTGGAGTGAAGAATCTGGGTAGTGTGATTGAGGCAAAGGGTGGCAGCAGAGAAGATATAGTGAGACGAGGTCAGCAGGAAGAGGTATTCTACTGGTGTGTAAGAGACCTACTATGGAAAAGAGAAGCGCCCCTAAAGTGTAAGGAAATGATGTATAGAACATACTTCACACTCATAGTAGCGTGTGCAGTTGAAACTTGGACTTTGGATAGAAGGGAAACAAAGAAAGTGGAGGCCAAGAGAATGAAGTTTTTGGGGAGCAAGCTAGCTGTCACCACAGAGGATAGGATCAGGAATAAAGATGCAAGGTCTATAGTTGGTGCACAAGGGGTACATGGGATAGTAGAGGAAGCTAGGATGAGATGATATGGACACAGAATGAGGATGTAAGGGAAGAGGATTCTAAGAAGATAAATGGATATGAAGTATGTAGGCAAGAGAACACAAGGAAGACCAAGGAGGAGATGAGAGGAACAGATAGCAGCAAGTGTACAAGTGAGAGGAGGAGAGTGGGAGAGAGTTCAGGAGGAAGAATGGTGGAAGGACAGAGGGAGATGGAGGCATTTTACTAAATAGACCCAGCCACAGGTCAGAAACAGATGTTGATGATGAATTTATAAAAACTGATTGAGGGTTTAGTGCATACTACTACTACTACTAATAATAATAATAATAATAATAATAATAATAATAATAATAATAATAATAATAATCATCATCACCACCATCACCATCATCAACAACTGTTACCAGCTTGTGGCCGAGTCAGTTTAGTAAAATACCTCCATCTTCCTCTATCTTTCCACCATTCTTCTTCCTTTAATTGCTTTCATTCTCATCTCTCACGTGCACACTTTGTCATATGCTCCTCCCATCTCTTTCTTGGCCTCCCCTGAGCTATTTTTCCTACATACTTCTATTTCCATAATTTTTTTTAGCATTCTCTTTTTTTCCATCCTCATTACATGCCCATACCCTCTCAATATTGCTTCCTCTACTATCTCATGTACTCTCTGAACCCTAAATCTTTCTCAGATAACTTAATTCCTAATCTTGTTTCTCCTTGTGACAGTTAATATGCTCCTCACAAACTTCAATCCCATGCCTTTCACTATGCTAGTCTCTCTTACATTCCATATCCATGTTTCTGCTGCATTCACAAAGATGAGTACCAAGTACGTTTTGTAAACCACTTCCTTACACTTCAAGGGTACTTATCTTCTCCATAGTAGGTCTCTTACACACCTTTAGGACAACTCTCCCTGCCGACCTCTCCTCACTAGATCCTCTCTACGTCCACATTTCAACTCAATCATGCTTCAAAGATATTTTACATCTTGTACTTTTCTCAGCTCTACTCCATCCAACTTTATCGCTTTACTAAGCCTTATCGCCTTCCTTGTTATAACTATCACTTCACACTTTGCCATGATAGATTTTATTCCACACGCTTTCACTTGCTCATTCCAGGCACCCACCTCCCTCGGTGGCGTAATTAGCTAATGCGCTAGTTTCGTGCTAAGCCAGACTGCCGAGGATGGAGAGATCAAAGTTCCAATCTCGCTTAGATGAACTGTTTATTTTCCTAAATTGTGTTTCACCCTCCCTCCTCGCAAATGCGGGTTCACTTCTATATTCAACATTTCCAAATACTAGCCCATTAGCATAATTAGTACTTAAGTGTATAATCCTCAAAGCATACTAATACCGTTATTATTTGTGCTGCACTAGATAAAGTTAATTTACAAATCATGTGATGAATTTTTTTTTAAAGTGAATATTAAATTTAATTTTAAAAGGCGGCTTTTTTCCATTTGTTGAATTAAAAAAAACTAGAAATGGTTATGTGAAAATAATCAATTAATAAACAGTATTATACAATAAGTTAGATTGTGATGTTTTACCTGTAAATCCTGTAGTTCTTTCTCCATCCTAAACCTCTCTGAAGTTTCAGATTCCAGGCGCTCTGTTGCTAGCATCGAAGTGGAGTGTTCCTCTGCAAGATCAGCAGTCATCTCAGTCAACTACAACAAATTTTGCAGCATACTTTACAAGAAGAATACAATAACTATATAATATGAACAGAAAGGAAAAATATGAGCTCACTTTTCTGTAGTTCATTTGAATAAAGCATTTGTAAAACTATTGAAACAACCAAAAATATCCTCAAGAACTGTTCCCAGGATGTGGCCAGATCAGTTTAGTAAAATGCCTTCATCTCCCTCTGCCCTTCCACTATTCTTCCTCCCACACTATTTTCCATGCTCCTTCTCACACTTGCTATTTGTTCCTCCCATCTCTTCCTTGGTCTCGCCGCTTGCAGTCTCTTCTCTACATACTTCATATCCATTAATCTTCATGGAATCCTATCCTCTTCCATCCTCATTACATGCCTATACCATCTCATCCTTGCTTCTTTAATTATCTAGTGTAGACCCTGTAACCCAACTCTTGACCGCACATTTTCATTACTAATTCTAGCTCTTCTGGTGACTGCTAACATGCTCCTCAAAAACTTCATTCCCATGACCTCGACTTTCCTAGTTTCTACCAAAATACTTAACGCTCCTTGCTTCTTTCAAATCTACTCCCTCCAGTTATATTAACTTTCTTGGTATTGTTCTCTGCCATGTCATCACCATCACTTCCCTCCATACTAAATTTCATTCTCCTCTCATTCACTTCCTGCGGATGTTCCTGTACTTCCTCTTCCTTATGCCCCCAATACCATGAAGTTATCGTGAAACATCATTGCTTTCATTTTCATCCCATCCAGTTTCCTTCCCATCAAGTTTCCTTCCCACTCTATTCATGATAATTTCCATTATCAATACAAATAGTAATGGTGATAGGGCACTTCCCTATGTGACTCCAATTTTTAATTGGAACCACTCCGTCCACCCTTTCTGCATCTTTACACAAATTACATTAATATCGTGTATATTCCCTACTCTCCTTTCTACGCCAGCCTACCTCATTGCTTTCTAGACTTTCTTCCTATTCCACATAATCATATGATTTTTCTATGATAATGTGAAACTAATGTAAATTATGATATGTTCAACATTTTGTGTGATTTAGTTCTGGAATACATAAGCCTTTTAGATACGACTTTAACTTCTAATAAGTAGGGATGAAGCGGATTTTCCCTAATTTTAATAGCTTTGAACGGGAGTGATCTAGAATATTTATTAAGAAACTAAAACAATTTTACGCTCCTACAAATACAGCATTCCCTATTATTAAGATACATTTTAACATACTATTATAGAAAATACAGTTCAATTTGAAGAAGGAACAAGTACAGTGGGGAAGATAGAATACGAGGGACCAGCTGCACCAATAGTAATAAACCTATATATAAACATCAGGTAAGCAAGCTGTTATTGAAGCAAAGCATTTTGATTGGGAGACATGAACCATATTCTTGTGGACAATCCGAATTGGAATGAAAAACTAAATAAAATGTAAAGTCTTATGTCTGTACTGTCAGATTATTATGAATACAAATGTAATGTATGTAAAAACTTTGAACACAAACAAATCTTAAATTTGAAAGATTACATTTGCGTTCTGGACACTTATAAATATATGACCAAACAATATATTAAGACTTAACTCAATATATAGTTATTAATTTGATACATTTACGAGAATATTTTTCATTAAAAGGTTCTTTTGGAAAAACTATGTTTAAATTGAGGGGAAAAAATAAAATGGATTATAGCTTTATTTGTGGTAAAGTGTTAAAATATAGTATGGTGGCAGTCCTATACGAGTATTACTTTATTCCATGGAGTAAAACCAAAATATTCATCGGTTCAAGTCCTGGTTCATCCAATAAACATTTTAAGATTCTGATTCTGGTTAGAGAAAATTAAAAGTTCACGTTCTTTTAGATTTTTAATACCATTTCGGTTTGAGGTGTGGTTTTCTTCTTTTTTTATTTAAAAGTTATACTGCCAATAAAAAATTATACATACATATCTAATCATGTTGTTCCTTTACAGGGTAGGCAATAAACAGTGCATATGGCCTAAAAAAACAACAACTTTGTATTTAACTCAGCCTCAATAACGTTTTCCACACTTCCCTTTCCTTGCATACTCCCTTCGCTTAAACAACAACAAAACACCAAGTTATACAAGCTCATTTATTCTTAAAGCTCTTAATGTTTCTCTGTATCACTAAATTGTCTACAACATTTACCACGTCTTGCATGGCCTAGCTCTTCCTTTTGATCTCCACACCCTTCCATCGTACATTTGATTTGCCACTCAATCCACAATCATCCTCTCAACATATCCAAACCAACGTAAGACGGTTCACAGTGACGTTTTGGATTCCCTTTAAAACCACATTCCTTTATCACCCATTCATTAATGACTCTGTCCAGACAAGTTTTTCTACATACATTTCTTAGATATCTCATTCTAACAACATTCCCCTTGCTCTCATGTTTCTCCAGACCAACACACACTTCATTAAAATTAATGATTAAAAACGCTCTTTTCTATTTGTATTTACAAATGAAAAAATGTAAGAACTGACTTATCTAATATTAGTATGATGCAGCCAAATCAGCTAGTTACCATTTCATAAAGGTAAGGAGCTTGTGAATATGATTTTGTTTGATTTTTTGTTTTAAATGATAGAATTTGTATCTCAGTTACATTTATGTACAAAACCAATATTTTTGGCTTGACTAAGAGATTATTTTGAAGATTTTTAATTGTATATATTAGTACTGTCTCGAATTTCATAATTTTTTAGACATAACAAAAATAAGTAAATTAGTTTACAGGTTTACAATATATATTTCTATATAGCTTACGCCAATAACTCTGTCACATTTAAAGAAATTTCACCCTGGATCATATTAACTTCACCCCATCTATCAAATTATTTAAACATTTAGGTTTTAATCAACAAAAAATAATTTCTGCAGTGCACACAGGGAAAAAATTCTCTGAGGTACTTCTAACTCTATATTTGAAAGCAGGAAGTGAAAATATTTACAATTTGTGACCCATCACCCCCGTTTTACTCCTCCCTGTAAACTGGTCGGCCAACCAACACATAAATAGGGAAAACAAATTGAGTACTCCATGGATGTGGCCTATGATTTCGAGGTGAAATGGTGCCCCCAGCTCTCATCACCTGATACAACACAATGCCTAAAAGTGTTTCCACCAATTTGGACTGAATGAGATGTTTTCGAATAAAGCTAATCTTGTTACTGTGATTGTGATGATCCTCTTCAGTACACCATAGTGTATTGGATGATTCTGTGAGCTTAATCGAATTACATTCCCTTTGTTTATGTTAAATCTTGGAATGTGACCCATCTTTTTTTTTTTTACATTATTTGGTTTACTTGCTTCACGTTGGTATTTCCACTTTAAGCATAGGGATGACCAGTTTAATGTTAATCACACACAATTGTTAGTCATTCAATCAATACTCAACATCATCCACACACAATTTTATTAGATCTCATGTGTTCCCCCATACACTTCCACCAGTTTACTGTTAATGTCACTTCCTAGCACATCAAATGCTACCTTGTATTGGACAAAAGCTTGCACTTTTTACTTAGGTTACATATCCAACATACAACCCTCATATTATTGAGGAATTTTCAAGTAGGCCTAATACAAATAATGCACTGATTTTCATGCCTCATGACAATAAGTTCTACATTGACAACAAAGTGAGATTAAAGCGGAAATTAGTCAGTATTCAAAAGATAAAATTGGAACATTGATATGTATTTACTTTTCATATGTGCTGTCCTATGTTTAAATCAGAATAGCGGTGCTAATAATAATTTTAAGCATCAACTTTCAAAGATTCTAAAAAACAGATAAAATTGATAGTCAGCCAGTGAAGGCTCTAGAATCTACTAGTGCCAAAATATGATACAAAAAATTTTTTGACTTAAAATCTGACGATCTGTATTCAGTTTGAGTGAAATGGATGTAATTAAATTCCTCTGTTCACATTTATAAATTATTGACTAGGCAGTTAAAACATAGAAGTAAACACTTTTTAGCATACTCATTAGGGGATTTTTTTTGACAACCTCGAAAGAAAGGTAAAAATCAGTGTTTAAAAAGAGGAGAAATAAATTAAAAATGAGATAATTAACAAATAGTTTTGATTTGTAAACAACACAGAGCAACTTATATAACAAAAAATAATGATTTTAAAACAATAATTACACTATATAGACCCACCTCGTCTGCTTCATCTAGTGTATCATTTGATACTCTTGACAGACTTCGAGACCTTCTCACATTATCTGCTTGGCTAAATAGTTGTAAACTCTTGATGGCAATGTTTGTGTTACTGCGACTCTGCCCTTCACATCTCTCACAATCAAAAGGTAATGTTGTTAAGGCATGAACCTTAGATTTTTTCCTCCCTACTCTTACCCATTCATCCATAATATGATCAGTTCTTTTCAAAAAATATTTTATCTTTGAGGTTAGAGTAGAAGATGCAGTCTTTGGTTGTGTGTGAGAAGCTTTGGGCTTGAATTGCTGTCTGACTTTCTGAGACTTTATACCCAAAACAAAGCTTAGACCTGCATTAAAAACCACTGGTGCTTGTTCTTTCTCCTTAAGGTCATCCATCCTAAGCTTGGTGCTGGCCTGAGGAAAAACTCTTCGAGCTATGCTTTTCTCTGGACTAAATACACTATATGAAGTAGAAAAAGATCCACTGGATGGGGGAAAATAATTAGGAGATGGAGAGCGTGATAAGAAGCTGCAATTTGATGTTATTGAAGGGGCTTTTGATGATGAATGGAGTCGTAGGGGAGACAAAATATCCCTTGGAGGTGGTGACATTGTTACACGGGATGGAGAATTTAAAATAATTGATGGAGACAAGCATGATCTAGTATTGATGGATGGAGTTTTTGGATGGGGAGGTTCTGGCGACATTGCCACTTGGGATGGAGAACTCAAAATACTTGATGGAAACAAAAAAGATCTAGTATTGATGGATGAAGTTTTCGGCTGGAGTGGATCTGGAGACATTGTTATGCCCAAATCGTTATAGACTTTTGATATGTTCTAAGATTCAAAAAAAATGTGAACGCTCACAGAAGATGGGTTCATTACTGGAAGTTAAAATATGAAGTATCATAAACAAAGAAAAAGTGAAAGAAATCTTAGACCAATAGCAAAAAGAAATGCTTTGATGATTATAAACTTCCAAATACATGTTTAAATTAGACTAAATATAGCTCTGAATTTATACAAATTAAAGGGAAGTTTTTGTTACACATAAAATGAACTGAAAAAACCTCAAAATTTTAAATACCCCAGATAAAAATTAGATCCCAGGGAAACCATAGGCCTTCTTAGTTGCGTGTAAGAGTGTAAAGGTGCCCCCAGCCATAACAGCTGGCCTGGCCGGGTCTGGTTTTGACTACTACTAGGAACAATGCACAAACTCACACTAGTGGGAGCCCAGCCAAACATACAGACATGCACAAATAGAACAGCCAAAACTCTCGTCCCCTCCATTCTCCTCTACCATTCAACATTATGTCAGCCAACATTCGCAAACAAATTACCTCACCAAGTTCCGGAAAAGAAGAGAAAGAGGGGAGAGTGTATTAGGTGAACATATGCACATAGTTAACAAACAAGTTGAAATTAGCTTTAAAAACAAATTACTAGGAATAAAATAAATTTGAGCTATATAAATGGTTCATCAAGAGTTTAATGCTATGCCAGTGATACAAAATTAGAAAGATATGTAGTAGGAAACTTATATTGTAATATTTAAGATAGTTTAAAGAACTTCTAACAAAAAAAAAAGATCTGTGCACTTTGTGATGCAAAATAATCATAAACAATCTAAAATGTTATTTTTTAGTAATATAATGAGACATTCAAGTTTTTAAACAAATAATCTTTAAAAGGAATTTTATTAATTCAATTCCAATATTAGTTGGAAGCAATTTAGTTAGGTCTTATTTAATTGTAAACATATTTATGAGTAATTAATTAGGACAGAAATGAAAAGATAGTTTAGAGGAAAACGCCCACATTTGTTTTGTTAGGATGGGAAAACCACAGTGAGAATATAATGCAGAAATCCATAACCTGGGGGCCTAGTTGGGATTCAAATCCTGATCTCCCCACCAAGTGCAACATGAGTAAACACTTAGGTCATTCAGAACATATCACAGGTTCAAATGGTGTTAAAAATGCATTTTCTATATTATTAATATTTTACAAACATTTAGAGTTGCCAAACACAATCCAAAATTGCTGGACATTTTGGTACAAAGATTTATCCTCAGAAAAATTATATTTACCTATTAAATAGATTGATTAAGAACCTAAAAATTTCTCTGTTTTAAAATTCTATTAACAATTTGATGTTTGAAATCTACATTTAGTAAAGGAAAGATTCTACCTTAATGTTGTACTAGGTATGTCTTGACTGACATTATTTTATGCTGTGCCTTATTATAAATTTCTATTTCCACATAAGTGTTGTCTTACCAAATTAAATGTAGTATTGAAATCATATGTAATATGCATAACAATGAGTATTCTTAATTTGCATCTATCATCATAAAATCTCTCTAATACTAAGAGAAAAAACTAATAAATATATAACATATTAACATTGTTCCCTAAAGATTTTAATGAGTGTCATTTTATTTAAATTAATATCCAGATACGGTTTTACTAACATATTACATTATTTTTGCACTGCAACTTGCCCCATTTCACGCAAAATTAAAAAGTCTTTAAGTGATTTATTATTAATTTATAAAAATCAATGACAACTCTACTGTGTTGATCAACATATAACTAAAATCGCTTGATTTCCTTGTCATTGCAGAGCATTGGTTTGAAGGATGCTAAATATACACACCAAGGTTGGAAGTGTAGCTTGATGGATCTGTGCCAAATAACACGCTTAAAATAGATACAGATACAGTCACAGAGAAAACAGTTGTTATAAGCAAAGTTGATTTAATTGTATGATGGTCTCAAACCAGTTATGTTGAAAATATTTCAAGTTGTTTCAAAATATGGAGAGGGGATAAGTTTAAATTGTATTCCAAAAAAAAAAAAAAAAGTATTATATGTAAATAATATAAATATTTGATAAAAATACCTTGTTTTTTTGTTATATTAGAACACTTTGCTGGAGTAGAAAGATATTATAGATTAGTATAAAAATTGACTTGCTTCAATAGATACTATATAGTTTTGAGCAAATAAAAAATGGATGTATTTCATGTGTGTAGCAAACAGCCAAAGTATGAATTGTGTGTTCTAGTCCTATTGAGAAACATGTTTGTATGTATATCAATGCATGCATGCTATGTATATATTTTCAAAAAACTGCATCTTACTACCCATTCAGTTTACACACCTATTTACTAGTTATTGTAATGTGTTAGGGATAGGGAAGGTTGCATTTTAAAGGAAGTATACTTGCATTTGTGTGGAGGGAGAGTGGAAAACCATTTAGTAAAAAACAAAAAACCACTCCCAGTACACCTGACCAAGATCTAGCCTCGATATTCCCATTCAGCAATCAAGTCTATTGCAAGAGTGACACCTTAGACCATGGGGCAATCAAAGCGGGTAATGTATTAAATAAATCAAATAAGTAACAAACAGTATAGTAAATTAAAATATGTAGTAAAAAGTAGAATAAAACATGTCTTTTGTAACAGCTACAATTGCCATAAAAGTTAAAAAATTGTCCTTAAAATGCTAGGTTTTGCAAAGTAAGACTGCTTAGCTTAAAAAAAAAAACCTTGCACGCATGCACACACATTCCTAGCTCAGTCGGTAGCATGTCTGTCTACTGAGCTAAGGTTCCCAAGTTTGATCCCCGGCATGGCCGAAAAATTGGTCATTGGTGAAATGTGGGTTTACCCTTTCAAAGTGATGAATTAACGGCTGGGGCCTGGATGTTGTGCCTATCCTAGTCTTAAGACATATGAACAGAGGCAGGTTTATTTGTTATTGGCGATAAACGAAAATTATTTTTGAATAATAATAATAATGATAATAATAACACCGGCCTGCGATGAAAAAAATACAAGGGAATTGATAGCTGAACTTTATGTATGTTTTGGTGCTGATTTAAAAAAAAAAAAAAAATTCTATGTCCCATTTTCTGGAAAAATACAATTTTACTTGGATTTTTATTAACATTTACCATAAAAATAATGTCAGCATTGAATTTCTTCCCTCCCTCCCTGACCATCATTCTACCGTGGTGAAACCTACAGAATGCCCCTCTGTGACACCTCCCCTTCGCTGTCCCTCTCTCCTGAAGTTGATTTTCACTACAATTAAGATCAAGAGCAACCAAATTACTACCATAGTCAGCAGTTTCCAATTTTGGATTTAATAACATGGCTCATAAGACTTCTTAAAGGGTTAAGGAGATCACTGTACTTGCAGACTGAATATTCATAGGAATGGTTCACAATCTCAAGCCAAAGTCTTAAAAGAGATAAGTAAAAAGATAAAAAAGTTTCCATTTGAGAAATTGGTCGTCTGTGTGCTTTATGACACTTTCAGTCGGTTTGGTATGAGGCAATTTAGAGGTGTGTACGAATTTTATTATTTTATCAACTACAATTAGAGCTAGTTCTAAGCAACTGTTTTTTCAACCTGCAGTAGCCACAGCAAATCATATTTCAAAAATAATTAGTTATAGTACATAGTATATGATCTTTTATCGAAATAATGGATTTCTTATCTAGGACACTGTGAAGAAAATAATCTGCAATTTAATGGATTACAATAAAAAAACTTTCTCTGACTTCCAATGATCATAATTGCATTTCCCTGACTTTCCAGGTCAGTGATGACCTTGTGTTATACTTAAGCCACCCTACAACCTAAATTATGTTTTAAAACACTATAAATTACTTCAAGACAGGTTTTTTTTATTAAAAAAAATATCCTCACCATCACCTGCTGAGATACTTCATTACGAGCCCTCCCATCTAAAAAATATCTTTTTAGGTACAACACTGGAATAACTATAAATCTTTATCACACATGATTATAAAGTATAGATCAGAAAATTATTATTCCACTTGTGCTGTATACTCAGACCTGAGTCTAGAATAGACAAGTTAAACAGTAATATGAAGAAAAATATGCTTTACCAAGTAGTGGTGGAACCTTATGTGTGTAGTGGTTACTGTGAGGGTTTTTAGAAAATATTGTCCACAATTATAAGAGGGGTCCAGAGACCCAGTACCGACAAATGTTTGAAAATTAGTCAAACCTTCTGAAATTTAGATTCCTCAAGAGGGAATTTGGATTGGTCTTTCCACAGCCAGTTTTTTAATCTTTAACACCTCTATAATCTATTTGAAGTTGTTTTCCTTTGGCAATATTTGAAATTTGGTTGCCTCTAAAAAATATTTAAAGTGGTCATCAACTGATTATTTTTATTACTAGATTCCTCTATAACTATCTGGTGTGGTCCTTTCCTAACAAATTTTTGAAAATAAGTTTTTTTATAGTGTTCTCCCTTCGAAAACTTCTTAAAAATTGAATATTAAATATTATCAGTGAAATAAATCAAGAGAGAGCATAATTATTTCAGAGGAGAGTGGTGGTAGGGGGTGAATTCTTCTTTGTAGGGGGGAGAGGCAATGCCCCATCGATTCAACCAACGATGACTCTAACTCACAATGAAAATGCAAAAATTATATATAATATAACTGAAGTAAATTTATTTGTATTTTATAAAATACAAACATTTATTTTTACAGTCAATAATGATATTATTTTACTATATTATTATGACTCAAAAGTGACAGACCACATTACTTTGCAGATAAATGTATTAATATTAATTTATTAAATGTTGTAGCCATCAAAATATTGTCTTCATATCTGATTTTGACAGTATGTGTATATGCCAACTATCATTTGGTTAACTATACCAAGCGTTATATAGCAGCTGTGTAAATGCTAAAAATGTCAAGTAGTTATTTTTCTAGAAATTTAGTACCAAATACATTTTAGAAAAAATTCAGGAGTTTAGTTTATTTACACTTTTAATGGTTCAAGGGCTAAATTACCATTCTCTTGTCGAGTCGAAGGCCAAATTATCATTTTCTCTTCAAGTCAAGGGCCAAACAAGATATATTTTACCAGAAATATTAAATAAATGAAAACCAAGTTGCTAAATTTTCTTTTATTTATTATTCTGTAATTTTACAGCTTTTTTTTTACTTCTATTAAAAGTAAATTTTATCATCATATATTTAATATGGTTATATTAGAAATTTTTGTGAGAGGATTGGCCTTGTACCTGGGTGACGAGACTCTCAATATTGGAGTTGATGCAACTTATACATAATCATAGAGAATTTTCAAGATTTTAGTCTGTCATCCCTATATGGTTTTTTTACTTTTGTGCTTCATCCTCGAAAAGAACTGATCACACGTGTACATACTACCAAAAAGAGTAATTATTTTTCTTGCAAAGGTGTGTAAATTAGAGTAATTTCATTCCACCAAATATAATTTGTAAGTTTCTGTCAAAGTGATGTCATTAAATTGGGATTTCAGAATTAAATCCTCCTGAAGCCAAATAGGCTCAATCTGTAGGATTTATGGAGCTTTATCCAAATCAGCATTCATCAGACAAGCAAATATAGATTTGGGGTGTACAATGCGGTTTCATACCAGGTAGAAGTTAAATGGTCCAGCTATTTACATTGAAACAATTGAGTAAGAAATGTATGGCAATAAGGAAGAAAGTGAATTGTGCATTCATTAATCTGGAGAAAGCATAAATTGAATAGAAGAATGTTATGGAATGTTCTGAGAGAGTATGGTGTGGATGCATGTTTAGTAAATGCAATTATGGTTCTATATGATGAAAGTAAATAGTGCATTAGGGTGGGTGGAGCTTTGAGCAAATGGTTTGACATCGAAAAGGATACAAGACAAGGTTGTGTTAGGTCTCCATGGTTGTTTAATGTATCCATGGATAAGTGTATAGGGAATTATTGTGAGGATGCAGTTGGTGTACAAATGGACAGTGTGGTGTGAGAGTGCTGCTATATGCAGATGATGCCATATTAATGGCTTAGAATCAAAGTAACTTGCAGAATGCATAAAATCGTTTAAATGTGGTGATCAACAGAATGGATCTTCGTACAAATGTTTCCAAAACTAATATGATAGTTTTTGATAAGAAGGACGAGGAAATAATTGTCAGCTTAGTATAAATGGAAAACTGTCAGAACAAAAGAATTTTTGTTTATCTGGAAAGAATGTTCTGTAAAAATGGAAAGATAGATGGTGAAATCGAGAGACAAGTGAATGCTTCTCGAAGAGTAGTGTGATGTATAATTGTATATGGACTTATTGCAAAGAAATAAGCAGAATATAAAATGGCAAATATGGCACTATAAAAGTGTGTTCACGCCAAAATTGTTTTATGGATGTGAAGCGTGGGTTTGTCAGGAGAAACACAAGAGCAAGGTGAATGCGGTTGGAATGAGATATTTAAGAAATATATTTGCAAAATTCATATGTACAAAGTAAGTAACGAATGGGTGCTGAAGGAGTGCAGATTGAAATGGTAATCAATAGATCAGCGTGAAAGAAGCATCTTGCGTTGGTTCGGGCATATTGAGAAGATGAGTGTGGATCAAGTAACGAAGTAAATATATTAAGGTAGAGTATGTGGATCGAAAACAAGGGGTAGGCCATTTAAGATATGGCTATATGTTGTAGTTGAATGTGTGAAAAGGAGAAATATTAAGAGTTTTAAGAATAAGAGAGCATGTATGACTCAGCGCGGAGATAGTTAGTGAGGATAGATTAAGTAAGAAGTTTTTTTAAGCTATATGCACAGTTTCTTGCATATCCCATGAGGGAACTGCATGATTAGGTATGTTTATGTAGTTATATATGTATTGAAGAGCTAAGTAATGTATGCCACAATTTCATAGGTTTTTTTTTTGTATCTCTTTACTTTAACATTTCACAATGGTACCTATTAAAAAAAAATTGGAAAAATATTCAATGAAAGAAGAGGAGCCCCTATACAACTTTTAACGTGGAATATTAAATGAATGTACCATGGAAAGAAAGGTCATTAATATTAATATTATTGAATAAGCTCATATTTCACAAATGTAAAATTATTCCCTATACTTATTTTTCTTCACATATTTATTAGAGGACATTTAATTTTAAAATTTGTTTTGGATGCTTTATGTGGTTTACTAAAAATAAACAACCATTTAAATGTGTTATCTTACCTTTGCCTCAAGTCGATCGTTTTCATGTTTTAAGTGTGTGCGTTCCTGTTCCAATTTCTCTACTTTAACTTTTAATTGTTCAAGCTCCTCCTATAAACATGAACAAATTTTGATAAATATAATAAAATGATCAATTTGGAAAATTCAGAAAGAGATAAATTAAGCTAAGAAAGTAATACAAGCAAAGAAAAACAGGAAATAAATTTTACCAACTTAAAGCATAACATGAAGTGTGGTTGATATAGATCCTCAATGATAGAAATAATATTAATGTTAAAAAGTTCTCAAAAATTAATATTCGTACTTATAATTTTTTTTAGGTAGTTAAGTGATTATTAAAAAAAACATAATTTAAATGAATTAGTAATCTTAGGATACTAAAATTTATAAACCTTTAAAATATACATATATAAAATTAGATATGAGATTCATTTCCAGCATACCATATTTAGTCGCAGTTGCTCTTCTATGCGATATACATTGAGTAGTGGTGTAACTCGTACCAAGAGCCGCCACCATGGCCAGTCTCGCACAGACATGAACTTACGTACATTGCGTTGAATACAACGCACTGCCACATCTTGCACCTGCAAATACAAAATAATAACAAATATGTTATTTGAGTGATTTGATGTTAATCTTTAGACTCAATAAAAGTTAAATATTGCAAAATATGCTTTTCAACTATCTTTTCTAGACGTGAAGCTTAAAGACAGTTTGATTCAGTTGTAGCTCCTTATATATGTTGAGTTGTTGAATAATCTAGTTTTTTGTGAAAAGTAAAAGTAATAGCTTGTTGTACCTCACTGCTCAGGCAGCCTTGTATCTTTCCTCCGCACTCGCACCGGCCGCTCTAACCCCTCCCTACTGCCTGGACCATTCGCGGTCCATGTTTTCTGAGCCGTCCGTTACGCTCTTACCTCTGTAATCAACTCCCTTCTTCCTATTGGCTCGCTTGGCGGCCAATATCACTCTCGTTTTCCCGAACCAATGGGAAGCTTCCTCTTCTCTGATTGGACAAGGCCAGGCAGCAACGGAGGGTATATATGCCGGTGAACTCTTGATTCGAGTTCAGTGGTGACCCACCTTGGGAAACCGCCGTTTCACAAGAGCATAATAAATCGTCAATATTTTTGAACAGAGCATTTCTTCGTCGTCTTCACCTATCCTTCCCCGACTCTCCTTACCTCCCACCGCGACTTCGTGTCGCCGGGACTGTTCCTACTCCTTACCTCCCACC